>BQNB010012588.1:0-78867 GCA_026074375.1 Tanacetum coccineum
ATCTAGTAGACTTGTTCATGAGATTTACAAATGAAAGTTTGGCCTGCATTTTAAAGAATAGTCAAATGCATCAGCATATGACAGCAGCAGAGGCAGAGTACGTGGCGTTATCTGAAAGTTGTGCTCAAGTAATGTGGATGAGGACACAACTTCAAGATTATGGCTTCAACTACAACAAAATACCGTTGTATTGCGACTCACGGACAAAGCACATCCATACTCGGTATCACTTCATAAAGGAACAGGTTGAAAATGGTATAATTGAATTATATTTTGTCAGAACTGAATACCAATTAGCTGACATGTTTACGAAAGCCCTTCCTGAGGATCGGTTTAAGTATCTTGTCAGAAGGATTGGTATGAGATGTTTGACTCCAGCTGAACTGGAGGTTCTGACAAATGAGACTGCTTGATATCATCATCAAACATCACCATGTACATATTTTTTAGAAAAGCAAAATACAAAAATATAAAACTTCAAAAAGAAAATACAAAATCAAAAAATCAAAAAATTTCCAAAAAGATTCTTCTCGACATGTCTCTTGGAATCGATAACATTTACGTGCTTAGAAATGTCGATTAACATTGACACGGGTGTGTAAATGAAGTTCGAGCGAGAGTTGCAAATAGTTTCAAAACATGTCATTTCTAATTTTCTAGATGGCTTATGTGCAAATATCAGTACATAACCCGGACTTCAAATAAAGGAAGGTTTATAACTTATCCTCACAACGAGAAAATTAACGTTTCTCGGTCTTGAGCTATTCTTACAAGACATTCAATATCTTTAGCTCAAGAAAAAGGATAGTGTACGTTTCAGTGCGCTTACCCTTAACGTTAGAAGAGAAGTCCTCTAACATCTGGTTTTTCAAAAAGTTGAACATAATTTTTCAAGAATTTCTCGATGACAATTCATAATCTTTCAAAATTGTGTGTTCAACACTCCAACCCTCACAATGTTTTTCAAAAGACAACAATTTTTCAATTGGTCCTATTTTTGAGGGGGAGTTTTTCGAAAAACAAAGTTTTAATGTTCTTGGATACATCAACAACGACAACTCTTATGTATTCAAAACATTATCAAAATGTTCCAAACCATTCATGCTGACCATATTTTCTCCCACAGATTTTTCAAGACATATTTTAATCACAAGGTATTTCAAAAACTAAGTGTTTATTAAAAAATAAGGGGAGAAAAATGCAATTAAAATAAGATCTATTGCGACCTCAATGAGCGAAGAAAGGTTTATGGTCGATCTTATACCCAACAACTTCTAATTTCACGACGATTCTGAAGTCATAAGGTGGTTAGGTTAGGAATCAATCCTATGATCCAACCAGAACCGGAGGATCTACCCAAGGATAATCCAAAGTTAGAAATAGCAGTCCTTAGGTATGATTGGAGATGAATGTATATGGGAATAATGCTGACTAAGATTGAGCTAACACTGGAACAATCACAACAAGGTGTTAGTAATGACGTCTTGGTAAGCATTGAAGGCGTTGAAGAATGAAAAAGAAATGTATGGATAAAGGGTCTAAAGAAAGAAGCCCTCCCACACAACTTAAGGCAGAAACCGGGCAATACATATGCTGTCAGAACACCAGTTGATTGCTGACATTGAAAACGACTCAATGGACCCAGTGATGCAATTGGCCCCCCACAACCATTCCCAACCCCATCCATTCGGGTTTCTCTCAACAGAAACTTGTCTCATTTGTCACGGAGATACACACGTTATCTATTGACATCTCATTCCGAGATCGTTGATATTGAATAGGTGGCAATATGCTCCAGCCTCCGAGTACTAAAACCAAAATGCACTAATCGAGTCTAGAGCCAAGAGATCAATAAAAATCTCGTTAGGACACATTCCATTTCAAACACTTGTTGAACATCATCAAGTTCACAAGTTGTTATCAAGAGTCCTACGCAATATCATTGTGATATTTGCCAGAACATCCGAGTGATACTAATGTATTCACAATGAAGATGGAAATCCTGCTTGAGCCAGCATCAAACAAGCTCTTGGTAGGTGACTTGCGAGATTCTATATGAATCAAACTTGTGACAACTGGATATCGATTTGGTCTAGTAAATGAATTGACGGTTGATGAATTTTGATAAAAACATGACACTCTCGATGTGTTACAAAAACTCTTTAACGAGTGACACGTCGATTGATTTTCAAATCAATTTTCTCGTTTATCACTAACGTAAACCTGCAGGTCAAACGGTGGTAACGGCAACCTCAATCCCATTCAAATGCTCAATCTACAAAGACAAACTATCAAGAAAGCTCAAGATTTAAAGACAAAGACTTCCGCAAACTCTGAAATAAAGCTTTCAAGATAATGCAATAGTATGAGCATGTTGGTCAAAGACACAAGATCGCAAGATGGCTTAGCCGATCGCAAAGCATGAAGGAACAAGCTTACAATGAAGACAAAGACCAAGAACACTCGAGCTTAAACGACAAAAGCAATCTCACTGATCTCATGAAGGAGTGTCATCAATGAACTCACTTCGGGGGAGATTGTTAGCCTCAATTTTATTGAGTCAATAAAGGAAGCTCGTTCCCGTGTTCAAGACCTCACTTCGGGGGAGATTGTTAGCCTCAATTTTATTGAGTCAATAAAGGAAGCTCGTTCCCGTGTTCAAGACCTCACTTCGGGGGAGATTGTTAGCCTCAATTTTATTTGAGTCGCACCAAGGAAGCTCGGTCACTCTACGATGGGAGCTCGGTCTCCTAATTAGTTAACGTTTGTAAATAGATATTATCGGAATCGGGCTCGATAGTGAATCTAATATTGGTAATGGTATCAGGTTTAATCCCAAGCAAAACCCGAGCCCGGGTCCTAGTTAAATATCCCGCGCGTCATTTAACGCGACGGGGTATATAAACTCTTTTCTATTTAGAAAAGAGTTAGTTGTTGAAAATATCTAAATAATATCTTTTCTCTTTTTCTCTCATTTCTCTCTCCTCTTTCTCTCTCTAAACAACTCAATCTTTCTTTCTCATTTCTAGTTCGATTTCGTGAACGATTGTATGAAGTGAAGTGTTATTGGGATCCTACACTTTGGTTTGACATTTTCATGTTTAACCTTAGTATGACATTCACAAGTAGATTTAAAAGGTAATGTATTTTGTTCTTGAATCACTTCAAGATTTGTAGATGCTCCCACTTACTTTTGTAAGTAGAGAAAATTCTTTAAATACTAAGTATTTAAGCAACAATGAATTATTCTTTCATTAGAAACACAAAACACATATTATTTCTCATATCTATTTGGTAATCATATGCTTCATAAGATTTTGACAAAATTTCAAAACTTTACTCAAGACATAATGGAATTCCTTCCAAAACCCTAATTAGGGTTTGTAGCAAAACCCTAATTCTTGTATCACCCTTTAACCGAAAACCTTAGCAAAGGTTTGTGTTACGTCGAGCTAGGAGGAACACCAAAACTACAATCTTCAAGCTAGGAAGTGTAGAAAAATTGAAAACCCAAAAGGTTTTAGGGTTCGATTGGTTTGAGTGGAAAAACCAAAAATCCCTAAGGGTTTAGGGGTTTCAGTCATGGGTTGTCTTGAATACCTTCTAGGTTTGAACTATATTGAGTGTATCCATGACACACATAATTTTCTAACCTTGATAGATTTTGGAGGTAGAGCAATTAAAGCTATCATGAATCAAACAATATGAATATAGTTTGTTTCAACCTATTAGACATACCATAATAACGTGGTATTCTATAAGTATTGGAATTGTGAGACTTCATCAGAATTCCATAGATAACTTAATTCTCTTTGGATCAAATACTTGTCAATTGGGTCGAGCCAAATTGCATATTCAGTATTTTCGAACCAAGTGCATGCTATAGTGTATATTTCTTGAATAATACAAGAACCCTATGTTCACGTGTTCACAAGAAGACAGAACTGTTCAAGAATTATATGTTCATGTGTTTACAAGAAAACAGAACATGTCAAGTATACATTATAAGTCTTTGAATAATTCAAGGACCTCATGTTTATGTGTTAACAAGAAGACATAACAATTTTACTACATACTTTATGTTATAAGTCATTGATTAATTCAAAGACTTCTTAATTATGTCTTAACTAGAAAACATAATTATAGTAACTAAAGTAATTATGAACACAATCTCTTGAGTTCAATAGTAATTTCAAGTTAATTTCATACTTCAAAATTATAATTATTACACAATTAAGATTGTACTAAAACAATTGTAAGCCAAAATGTCTAGACGCAGCCTTTAATATTATAACATGACATTTAGAAGCTTAATAGCGGGCAACACAACATCTTGTATGTTCTGAGTTCCTCAGTAGATTTAATATAGCTTTCTTACCTAGGCGGATATTTTCCCCTTTAGAAAAACTAATAATAATGTTGGTTTCCTTGCCATTATCTTTGGATATTTCTCCAACTTTGTAAAGTACAACATGCAATATGCAAGACAAATAACACAACATGGTGCTTTGATTGCGTGCATGAACCAATATGAGAATGTCATAAAGATATTACAAGTAATTATAGACATAACATTATTATTACAAGGAATTATTGATTATTACTTTCCATATAGATAACAACTTTTTTGGAAAGCGACATCATAAAATGAACCAAAGAAAGGAAAACTGGTTATACCATAAAGCAAAAAAGCTATTTTCCTAAAAACCCATGCGCGTTCATAATTTGGAAAAATAATGAAATAATTTCAACCAGTTCGAAAATAATATGATGTGATCTAACAATCAAATAAATCTCGTTAGGCTCCAACTGAAATTAACTAAACTTACATATGTCATTTCAGTAATAAAAACCGCAATGCTTCCCACTGATTTTGTCAACATTGTAAGTGTTACATTCACCATCAGAAAAGCAAATAGCAATGTTAAATCACTTTCTAGTCTCTTAGAATGCCTATAAGTAGCAATGTACATTAGGTATGGAATAGAGTTATGAAGTTTCAACTTATGTACATGAGGACATAGCCAATTAATACATATACATTTCAACTTGAATATAAGACGCGCATGCAATTCTCCTCTTATCGTTTACATGCCACAAGTATTAGCATTTTAAAGGAATAAAGTAGGCGTCAATGAAAAAAACATTCTAGCAAATAGGCACACATAAATTTTCTTGAACCGCATGCGGTTTTGAAACCTCATACTCGTGACAAGTGAAAAGATGTCATTTATTTTGGTAGCTTCATGAACCATAAAATGTTTTCATCATGGTACACAATATAATCATATCTTATCATTATTTTCATAGACCAAAAAAGGAGTAATGAAAGAGATCTAACGTGAGATTATAAATATAATTAAGGAAAAATCAATTATAAACCCACACATTATTTTGTCATACTCAAGAGAAAAGATAGGAAGTATAAGTCTTACTCTCTATACCAGGAAAATTCAAGACTAGTTGTCTTTTTCTAAGACACAAAAACAAACTTTTGTTTACTGAATATTTGCAGCACACAATTAATCAGAAAATAGAAAGTTCAATTTTAGTATTTTCGAATACAATAAATTATAATTGAATTAACTACCCTATTAATTACTAATTAGACTAATCTATCCAACTTGACCTACTACTCTTAATACCAGCAAGGTCTGACCAAGTGAAGTCTAAACAAGTAAAACAAGTGTAAGACTAACAGCGATCGTTAATTGCATAAGAAATATGCAACTCTTAGACTTATGAAACCAGTAACAGACATTAGTAAGACAAGTAAATAATGTCAAAGCATGTTTTAAGTTCTCATCTTTTGGCCCTGGTCACCAGGTGTCTGCGACCAAGCATACTCGAATTAAGTCGACCAAGCAAGAACGTGCAAAAATCGCCAGAGGTCTGACCAGCTGCAGCGAGAATTCCGCCATGGTTTGGAAATGACCCTAAGGCGACCAACAGATCCAAGCCACACCACGTGTTCTATGTTATGGCTGGCATTGAAGACTTCAAATTTATCAACATATAAAAGATAGGGGAATACACATAAAGTAGATAAAAATGGTGTGTACAAAGAAGCATGCAAAACAAACTTTGTAGCACTAATTTTTAAAAACCTTTAATAATGACACTGTAATGAGACATTCAGGTCATGGTAACTTCCACATCGAACGGCACAAAAAAGGCAGAGAATCAGGTCAGGAGCGAATCATATTAAAAACCTGAGTTCTTCTTTAGGAAGTGTTTAAACCACACTGTCCCGCCATAAACTTCTCGTATAGTTTTTCTATGGCCTGAGCCGAAATTCCCAGATCTATAAGGTGTCCAGCATTTAAAATCTGCATTAACACATGTTTCATAGTGTTTTAATTATATATAATGTTACAAAAACACACATTTTCCGCACAAAACACATAGCAGAGATCACAATGAGAATATTTATAGAAGCCGAGTAGCAATTAAAGACCGGTTTAATGTCATCTTACATTATGTTGTTTATTATCCCCTATTCTCCATTTGTTTTAGGCAGTAAACATGAGTAAATTATAGTAAACAAATAAGCATGTATGGAACATAATAAACAAGATAATAAACATTAAAATCAAAACAAGTAACAAGTAATAATCAGAGTTCTCAACGAGTCTTCCCCAATAGGAGACCATAATACCCTCATTAAGGTATTTTATCAAGTGCCTACATCGCCCATTCATACATCAACAAAGTTAATGTGATTGAGTAGTCCTATACGCCGAATTAGAAACAAATCAAGACTAACAAATTAAAAACAAGATCTAGTTTCAAAAAAAAAAAATAGTTCCCAAAATAAAATATTTACAAGATCGTTTTAAATAATTAGGAAGATTATATATATATCCTAAAATAAACAAATTAAAATAAGAAACAAATATAAGCTAAATTAACAATTAATTATATTCCTCTTTTAATTCTCTATTAACTTTTAATCATTAACAAGTAAACATGGCAAGATCTAGCAATTTCGTTTATTAATTTATGTAAAACGATTTGCATTATAATATTTACATATTTACAATAAAACAATAATAAAGAAAAATAATCGCAGCATAATAATAATAAAAATCAAATCTAGGCGTGTAACAAGGCGTAAAAAATTGATTTTTAAGCGTGTAACCCTAGATGCCAAAACGAGTTGACTCGTGATGCCACGTTGGATTATTAATATAAGCAACAACCAAATTAGCCACGATTGCACAGCGTAATGGATCTAGTAATGGCAAGTAGGTTAACACATATTAAATAGTAAAAGCGTACCTTTAAGTGATTATTCTTGTTAGTTTTTAGTTTTTAGCTTTCTCTCAAATGTAGATTAGTTTATTTACATTTTTTTAGCTAATTAAGTATTTTGTAAAAGCTCTCTCTCAGTATTTTTCTAGTTTATTTGTATTCAACTTTTGGCTTATTGATAATGAAGATGGTTAAGATTTATGGCTTATTCTTGAAACTTATTTTTCCTTTCTTTTTCTTCTTGGCTTATTTAGATCAAACAAGCTTTTAAATAAGCATAGATTTAACTTCGTTTTGATCTAGCTTATTTTTGCCTCTTATTTTTTCTAAAGCTCATCTTATAAAACGAATTAGTCTATTTTTAATAGCTTATTCAGTTCGGGTTGAGCTTATATATTTTTGAATCAAGACCCGGTTAGATTGTTTAGTTGTGAAGTTGCGATCCAGATTTAGAGCTTATATCAGATTATGTTGGCTATTTTTTTTAAATCTCGTTTAGATGTTTCATTCTAATTGATTCTTGTTCATTTGAGTTTATTTCTAACGTTAGTATTCAACTTAGCATTATCACTTTTAAGTTTTTTCTAGCATACGATATCTAGTTTAGTCCAAATCTAGTAGTACTCATCCTAGTATAGTCTCATTTACTTATTTGAATTCTTGAGCTTAATTGATTCTTGTTAATGCTAAATTGTTTAGAACTCGGTTAAAATTGCTTTATCTCGTTCTAAGTCGTTGTATGTTAGGTTTAATCATCTCGGTTTAGCTTATTGTTATAGTTTTGTTTTTGCTAATAAATTACTTGTTTTGAAAAAATAACTCGTAAACTAAAAAATCCCAATCGTTAAGCCTTATATGTGTCTTGTAGGCTAACACTTTTTGGATACATCTGTTTTGTTTGGTTTGTAGAAGTTTTGATTTGGGCCTCAACTTAGATTTGGGCCTCATTTGAATCTGTAGATTATAATTAACGTAGGACTTAAGTTGCAATTTGGAATTATGTATTACATATGGGTCACGTTCTTTTTGGTTTAATAATTGTTGGGCTTGCGTGCAAATTTTCCTAGGCCAGTTGATCCGTGTGGTTTATTATTTGATTTGCAAAATTTGTCTTTGTGCTATAAAATATTATCTGTTAACATTTTCATGAGTTTTGTGTTTTGACTTTTGGTACCGGTCTACTCATGAGACGCAGAGCTTAAAGGTTTATTTAGCTAGACCGAATTTGATTATTTGTTTTAGCTAAATAAATTAGGTGGTTATCATTTAATTGCGGGTCTCCAATTCGGTTCTATTTTCTAATCATTTTTCAATACTTAGAGTAGATTTATTTTATTGTTTTATAATATGTTTGCCTATTTGAATTTTTGCCATGCTTAGTGTAGATTTATTTTTGTCGTAGAATGCTATGTTTGTTGAATTGTATTTAGTTATGAGTAGTGAGTAGTTTACTTGTGTTTGCTAAGTGATTAGTGATTTGAAATTTAAGTGCGGGTTTAAAAAGGTTTAAAAAAAATTAATAGTCATTAGATTTTCCAATTTACATACCGTCATTTACTTTAATGCAATTTAATACTTGTCATTTTTTTAAAGTATTTTACTTTTCTTGTCATTTAATTCCTTGAAACTTGTTTTTTAAAGAATTTTAATTTGTTAAACCTAAGTCCGCACTTGATGAACATTTCATGTCACTTAGCAAGCAATTTCCATTTTATATAATTTTTAAGTTTTTAGTTATCGTTTAATGCTTTACATGATTAATTGTTTTTATTGCTTTGCTCGTTTACATGATTTTATTTACTTTATCATTTTGTCAAGTAGGATTTAGGTAACCAAATCAAAATCATTTTAAACCATTCAAAATGCGTGATCACGTACTTAACCGATTTTCAATTCACACTTCGTCAAGGGAAAACGACCCGGGAGGTTTTTGAGACAACTTTGGTTAAAAGTTTGTTTCTAGAACCCGACGGAAAATACTATCTATACTATAATTGTTATCTTCCTTATTATTACGTATTTATATATTATATATATATATATATATATGTATATATATATATATGTATATATATATATTAAATATATATTATATATATGATGTGTGTGTGCTGCTGTGTGTGTGTGTAGTAGTGAGTTGTGTGTGGTGTATTAAAAAGGTGAATCAATTATACTTTTGCTTTTCTAACTTCCTTACCCTTAAATGTTTTTACAAACTCATTCCTCAAATGTACAAGTACTCACTTCCTCGATACACTTCTATAACCCATTCTATCTAATCACTTGATCATCCTTTTTAACCAACAAGTGATTCATTTCTTTCACACACACTCTAAACACTTTCTTCTTAAACCATCACATAATCACATTTGCCCACTCTTTTCTTTTTTAATGGCAATGTGATTATTAACCAAATCAAATCTTTGATTTCATCCTAAATACCATCAACTTCATACTTCTCTTCCTAAACACTTCTTAAACACAAACAACCTTCCCACACATAATCCTTCACCAAATAAACCTTCCCAACAATGCCAACTCACATTCCTTACACAATGTACTTCTTTTGTACTTTGTGTACCCTTGTGTCTCCTACATTCCCAACAAATATCCTCCATATCTTTTCAAAACATTTTGCATCACATACTCACTATTCCTCTTCTTCTTTATACAATTCAAATTACATACACACACTTTTCCTCATCTCATCCCTTGATCAAGACATATCACCAATCCAACTTCCCACACTTCTATCTTGTCCACCATTGGATTGTTTCTCAAACAAACACAACAAACACACTTTCATATCTACACTTGATCATGCCATCTCATCAATCTAAACTCCCTCATTCTATTCTTAACCCTTGGACTGATGCTACATCTCAAACAAACAAAACCATCTTTTAAACACTCTCTACTTACTCACATAACCAACACAACCTCTCTATAACCCTTGATCATGCCACTTAACCAAAAGTAGACTTCTCATCTCTACCTTCCATTTAAAATGAGCTCAAGAGGCTCCCTTATATCTTATCATGTCACATCATGGCAACTCATTGCCAACCTATCTACAACTCACCTCTTTTATCCAACATGTGGTTAATTGAATTTGAAATTCAATTTTCAAATTACTTTCCCCCCTTTCTCACCAAGTAAAGAATATTCCAAGAATATTCCCTTGGTATCTAAACTTTAGTTGTATCCCAACTAGGCTAGTTACACATTTAAGGAATACCCAAAATGCCCCTTTCGATAATTCTTTTCTATCTTTACTTTATCGAACAAGCAAAACGCTTTTAAAACTTCATAAAAAATTTATGAAATGGCTATTTGAGTTGGTTGACCTTGAGTATAAAAATGATTGAAAGGTCATAGTGTGAAGCACAATTGAGGTTTAACAAGTGCAGGTATTTAAAACGCCAAGATCCCGAAGGAAAAACAATCTCAAAAATCTGGCGCGCTGCCCACGCGCCAGACTCGAATTGTTTTTTCACAAATTAAGTTCTTGGCCTATAAATACCCACCCCTTGCCTTTGTATTCCTCACTACTTTCAAACGTTCTTTCCTCTCTATTCTTTTCTCTAATCCTCTAAGTCTAAACATCAAAGTGTTATAATCTTCTCATCTCATCATTCTATTGAAGTGAACACATCTCCGTAAGAGAGCCACACAAGTACCTAATCCATACTTGTGTGTTTTTTAAGGGTCTTTTTTCTCATACCCTTTCTTTAGAATTGAGTCTCTAAGCTAGGTTAGGGATTTGATTCTTGTATAAAAATATCTTCTAATATCGAGTTGTAAGGGAAGTCTTGCATCCGTGGGATCAAGCGTAGATCATTGAGGATCTAGTTGGTGTTTGATAAGCTTCTAAGGGCAAGGCTTCTAGTGTTATATGTTTAGTCGAATCACGGGTTCTTAAGGGTGGATTCCGAGGGTAGAATACAGTAGGTAGTAACTCTTCTGTGTAAGCACCGAGTGTTGGGATAAAAAGACTTCATGATGATCTTGGAGTTAATACTGCTGAGGCTAGAGTTACTGCTGTCAAGCATAAATTAGTACTATTGGTAATCTTAGTGAAAAATATGCTAAGTAGTTAGTACTGTTAGTTACTACTGCTAGAACATATTACTACTGCTGGTGTAACTTAACACTGTCAGTTACTACTGTTATTGTAACTTAGTACTGCTAGAGTAAAGTTAGTACTGCTGGTGAAGAATGAAGAAAAATATTCTAAGTAGTTACTACTGCTTGTACATAGTTAATGCTGCTGGTGTATAAGTTACTGCTGCTAGTTCAAAGTTAATGTTGCTGATACAAAGTTACAACTGCTGACAGAGTTACAACTGCTGAAAGATTACAACTGCTAATGGATAAAGATTGCTTATGAGATATGTATCAGATATTTTTGTAAAAGATACGTATAAGTTATTTGTTTAGAAGACCATGATAACTTAGGAAAATATTGTAAGCATGTTAGGACTCCTTGGTGTATAAAAGAAGGTCCTAGGGTATAGAGTTTGATGTACCAAAATTGTATCATATTCAGATATCTAGAAAAGTGTTATTAGTAGCTTCAAGGTTTTATAAACCCTAACACTATTAAGAGTGTTCATTTTATATTGAGGCTGAAAGTTTTGTAAACTGTTTGTTGTTGATCTTGTGCATTACTGTTTCATTGTAATTCTTCTTAGTATCATTGACTAGATTCCGCATAGTCTTTGATATTCACAATCAAAGTTTCTATTATAGTTGTGTTGGATTTATCTTGCATAACTAAACCTTATATAAGCTAAGGAATCCAAGATCCATTCTATTAGGATCAACAACTAGGCAACTTGTTAATCAAATAACAAGCAGTAAGAATACTTTCAGACCAAAGATTCAGAGGAATTCCCCCTGAAACAAAAGGGATCTAGCAACATTAAGCAGATGCCTATGTTTCCTCTCCATAATCCCATTCTATTAAGGAGTATAAGAGCAAGAAGTTTGATGTATTATGCCTTTAGATTCATAGAATTTCTTAAAATTATGATTAACAAACTCAATTTCATTATCACTTCTAAAAAACTTAATAGTTTGTTTAGCTTTTTGACAAATTTCACAAGGAATATTATCGTTATTAGTTTGATCAAAAAACAAACCATTTTTTAAAATTGATAAAACTTGATCAGAAGGGTGGCCCAGTCTATTATGCCAATTTATTTTAGAATTGTTAGAAAAAATTTCAAATCTTAACATATTACCTTCCATATTATCAAAAAAGTACAAGCCATTAACTTGTCTACCAATCTCTATTATTTTCACCTCCATCAAATCCTGAGACATTAAAAAGCACTTGGATTCATCAAATCTAATAATAAACTTACTGTCTCTAGCCACCTTATGAACAGAAACAAGAGTGACAGAATAATCAGGGACAACCAAAACATCATACAGAGTTAAAAATTTAGTTAGATTGTGTTAGGTTTATGGAAAAATGTCGATTATGTGGTTTTATTATATTTTGTTATTAGACTTTATTTTGTTTAGTTTAATATAGCTTGTAATAAGGTTTATTATGCTTTAAGTAAAAAATAGCATAATAACCAAAGTCTAGGGACTAGTATTGACAAGTTAGGAAAATAAGGAAGGGAAGCCTCCCTCCCATTGCCTATAAATAGCCCTCTAATCTTCATTAGAGGGTGATGCCCTTGTAACTAACTCTCATTTTCCCTCCATAATAAGATTTGAATTTTCCCTTTACTTGCCCTCATTATCTCTAATCTTACATGTTGATATGATTAATTCAAGATTCATGTGACCTATCAGAAGACAAAAGACTATTTGTACAAGTTAACTATCATAGTTTCTTTTGTTCTTATTGTCTAACCAGATTATCTATGTTTCATCATTTAAAAAGATTCATTGAAAGCTAAAGTAGAAATTTATGGCTCGAGAGGTGGCACTTTGTGTCTCAAATCATAAAAATAGGTTTCTATAAGCTAATTTGTAAAAGATTTGGTCACATTTGACTCACTTTTTTTTAAACGGGCATACGTGGCCTATTTAAATATTAGATGAGCATTAACAGGCACATTAATTAGAGAACTTGTAATTTTTTATAAACTTACATAAGATGTGTTAGGTTTTTAGGATTTTTTTTTCTGTCGTTTTGAGTCCGTTTGACCCGTACCCGTTTGTATCCGTTGCCGACTCACCCGTTTTGCCACCTCTATAGCTTACAGCGCATTGATTCTTGTGGGGTTTTTTTTTTTTTGAATTATTTGATCAGGTCCTACGGGAGATCACCAAGGAGACGATTGCAGCGGGGATTTGGAAAAAGTTAGAGACTTTATACATGACAAAGTCTTTAGCTAATCGTTTGTACTTGAAGAAGAAGTTATATACTTTTCAAATGCATCCAGGTAAGAGTCAGTCTGAACATATTGATGAGTTTCCGCAAAAAACGAGAGCTGGTAGGTAACTTAACGGCTATAGATACTGCTATATCGGATGAGGATAAGGCATTATTATTATTACTCACATCTTTACCATCATCTTACGATAATTTCGTGGAGACTTTGCTATATCGTCGGGATACTTTGAAGCTAGAAGACGTGCTCGTGACACTTAATTTTAGAGAACTTTAGAAGATGACAGAAGCAAAAAGGGTGATGGTGTTGAAGGGTTTATGGAGGGGGAGACTGGTCGGAAAGGATATAAAGGCATGATATCGATAGTGTTTGGTCAACGTCCATAGGAAAGAAGCAAAGACTGCAGGTGTTATATATTCAGTCTGAGGAGCATTAAAGAAGGATTGTCCCAGGTATAATCACAAGAAATCTCAAGGTTTTGTCAGGATTGAAGATCAGGAATCTGGTTATGGAGCTGATGGGTATGACAGTGTTGATGTTATGGCTATGAGTGTTGAAGAAATATTGGACTGGATCATGGATTCAGGGGGCTCATACCATATAACATACATGAGAGATTAATTGGTTGATTTTGAAGAGTATGAGGGTGGTAAAATACTGCTTGGTGATGGCAGGGAATGCGTATACAGAGGACAGGTAAGGTTCAAATACAGATGAGGGATGGGTCAAGTTTCGTGTTGGACAACGTCAGGTATGTTTCGGAATTAAGACGAAACTTGATATCGCTGGGCATTCTTAAAAAAGAGGGTTTTATCGTGAAGATGCAGTCAGTCAAGATCAAGGTTATAAAGGGTTCACTGGTGGTACTATCAGGAACAAGAAGAGCTAATTGCGTATATACCCTGGACGGTCAGGCAGTGACCAGGAAGACATTAAAGGGTAGGAAGCAGTTAGGAGAATATCTGGGTGGAAGATCAAGACGGGTAATGTTTCTTGATTTTTGTAATCAGAGGTCTACACAACAATGTACGAAGAGTGGGGTCACCAAACATTTGGGTGTTGTAGTGATACAGCAGAAATGGGTTGGTTATGAGATGAATGTGACACTCTTGGCTAAGGTACATTGTTTTCTGATTCAGTCTGGTATGTCCAAGGTTCTTTGGGCAGAGGATACAACCATGTCTACATATCTAGTGAACAAGGTCACCATCATCAGCGATTGGATTTAAGACGCCTATAGATATGTTAGGGTTTTTTTGTTGGCTTGCTAGTATTAAGCAAGGGATGCTTGAACCGGTTAAGGTCAAGTGCATATTCCTGGGATACCGTAAAGGTATAGTGGGTAATAAAGCTTTGGAGGTTAGATGACGTTACTTCAAAGGTAGTGCTTTACAGGAATATGGGTTTCAATGAAAGTGGGGAATACAAGAAAACTTTCATTGGTTCTGGTGTAGGTACGGGTTCAGTGCAGGTGTTACAAGGAGTTGAGTTTAAGGTGGAACCGCAGGAGGATCATACATTTGAGGTGGAACCTCATGGGAATGTCGATCATGTAGCTGTTCACATGAAGTAAAAACACAATAATATGATATACTAATCATATATATCACGTGATATGGGGGAGCAAACTCAACACATACACTATCAGCTATAGAGAAGACAATAATGAGGCTGCTTTTGCAGTTGCTGAAGCGGAGAAGATTTATGCACATGAGTCATTGACTTTCAATAATACAGTTGCTTGTGAGGTGATTTCCAAGTGGAAGGCTGGATTGAAAGAATGATTTGAAGCTCGGTCAGATGTTTATGTGCTTACAATGGTTAAGAATGCATGATGTACAGCGATGTCTATGACTGGGTGTATACCACCAGGTAATTTCATATATTTATTTCTTATATAATGATATGGTTGTTCTTGCGGAATGCCAAGGACTGAGATCTGGCCTACCAAGGGTTTGCTGGATAGAGCAAATGGAATGTACATGGTATGGAGATCGTCAGGGTCAGAGTGGAATACTCTCTGGGTGACACAGTCCAGTTACACAGGAAGTTGGTACAGACTTTGTTGGAAGGACACTCTATACTGTTTGTTGAGGGTAAGTCTATCAAGTCCTTGATGTGAAAAGAATGGTAAGTGGTCATGTATATATGCGGTTGGAAGCCAGGAGTATCAGATGGTCTGCACGAGACTTGACATAGCATCGGCAGATGTGGGTATGTTGGATAAGTTTGATTTTGGATTATAGACAAACGTACAGGTTTTTGTGGATTTTGACTACACCATAGGAAGATAGATCAAGTGCCATGGGTAGATCATCACAAGCTACGGGTTGATGATAACAAGTATGTGGAGGAAGCGAGAAGCTATGATGCAGCACATGATGGGCTTAGTCTCCAACTGAAGCGGGGTATGATGAACACTTACGGAGGCTTGCAAAGGAGGCTATTTGGCTAAAGACTCGCAATAGAGTCTGGAATTCTAGCCTAAAAGAAAGTAGCGTGGTATAGCTACAGGTGCCTTGTCAAAGGATATCCCTGTTGCTAAAGTTCAGCATAGGTGAATTTGTTGAGATAATCGTATTGGCTAATATGTATAAAGTGGAATTAAATCTTAGTATCCAAATTAGTTATAAAAATTAAGTTAGAGGGTCATTGTGTAAGTTTAGCCTAATTTAGCCCAACTAGGGAATATATAGGTCGGTTATATACTCTATATATAGCAGAGATGTCAAACGATGTCTTTAGTCTAGGGCATTTAATAGTCGAAAGTTTCTTTCTCTCCTTTGTAGTAGCAGACAGATTCACCCATTCAGATATAGGTTTTCTACCCCCTCATCTCTACAATAAAGTGGTGAGGGGAGGGGTCATAGTATCATTCATTTCTCTTTTTCTGTTCTTAATAACGAAAGTTGCTAATAAAACAACTCCATGAGTAATGTGTTTGTTTTTTTGTCATGATACAACAGGATGTGGTGTGTGTCTAGGTCAACATACAAATCGCGAGTTATCCGCTACAAGCTTCTTCGGTTTTGTTGAAGGTTTTACAAAAAAGTAAAATTCTCAATCTCAATCATATAATAAGATCAAGATTATAAATAATGTGAGGCGTGACGTAGCGGCATGACCAAGCCTCACGCCTTAGCGGCCAAGGCGTAGCCTTTGCGTTTTTAAAGCGTGGCTTAAGGCACCCCAAAATATGAAAATATTTATATATTTATATCATATTTCATATATATATAAGTTTACATAAATCTTTGTACATATGAATAAAGTTAAGAAACTATCCTCACATGAATATCTTCATTCTGGGAAAAAAATTTGTTTTATCTGAGGTAGGGGGGGGGGGAGGAAGAAGAGGGTGTAAGTTGAATCTAAAAGGCTACCTACGCCTCACGCCTTATCGCGCCTTATCTTACGCCACACCTAAAGTCGACGCCTTGGTCTATTTCGTAATGTGGAGGTCACGCCTCACGCCTTAGCGACGCCTTGGCGCCACAAAGGCGCGCCTTTTAGAACACTGGAAAAAATAAAAAAAATAATATGCTATTTCATGAAACAAATATATGCCTTAAATCAATTTATGATGCTTTAATCTCACAAAACAGATTAAGGTGTATACCATAATGTACTGCATGATGTTTTAATCAAAATAATAGATGCTCTAATCATGAACCCATTATTTACTAATCTATACTGCATTATAAAGCATTTAGCCTCAATTCTTGAAAACTGAAAAGTGAAAAACTTAATCTATTTTAGGAAAAACTTAATAGCAGTCAAAACTTAATCGCAGTCAAAACTTAAAAAAGGAATGCATACTAATTGATTGACACAAAATCTTTATAAAAGAACAAAAGACACACATATCCCATTCACACAATTCATTATCTCCAATCAAAAGTTCTTCATTGTTTAAATCTTTTGTGCCATTGATCTTGTGCTTATTCCATGGAATGATCTAGGGATCCTACATGGTTATTGATTAGCGGTGATGCTAATGTTGTTTGCATATATTCTTTGTCATATAGCACTATTGTCCACTGTTGAAATATTGGCACAGCTTTTGGGTTTAAGGTCAAACCTACGAGCTCACCAACATTATTGTTGACGTTTTCGAGTATCATTTTCAGGTGTGTCAAATCAAAGGTATGTGATTGGTATTGGAAGAGAAAAGATGTAACCCAAGGGGACTGGGTAGAGATGGACGTAGTTTTGAATTATGTTAAGTTTTTAACTTGTAAAAGTTCTGTAAACTTCAGTTTTATGAATGTAAATTATAAAGTGTATGATCTTGCATCTTGTACGATGAATGGTATCGTCGCATCCCGTGTTTTTTCCACTGACGGGGTGTGACAATTTTCAACTATTCCTCTTGGGTATTAGATTGACATGTCTGCAAGCTCCAAACTTATTCTAGTAGGTTTTGGTTCCCCTAACCCGAGTTTTTCATACATCGTGTAAGGCATCAAGCTTATACTAGCTACCCGGTCTGCTAACGCATTATCAATGTGTAATTAGCCAATGTCACAAGGAATAGTAAAACTCCCTGGGTCTTTTTCTTTTAATGGAAGCTTGTTTAATAATACCACTGAGCATCTTTCATTCATAGTGATTGTACAAGCTTCTTCGAGTCTGGCCCTATTTGTTAGCAAACCTTTCAAAAATTTGGCATACTTTGGCATTTGAGCGAGTGCTTCGATGAAAGGCAAATTGATGTGGAGTTGCTTCAGGTTTTCCAAGAACTTTTTCTGTTGAGCCTCTTCTTTTTCTTTTCTCAATCTTCGGGGAAAAGGAATGGGTGGCGTTTGTACTTCACTTGTTGGCTGAACAACAGGTTCGTCGGTCTTCTAGGGTTGGTCTTTGGTAAGGACTTCGTTTGATTCAACTGGTTCGTCGTGATTTATTACTAGGGGTTCTTTGGTATGTATATTGGTGTCATTATCTTGAACATCTTGAGTCGTTGTTTTCCCCCTCTAGTAGTTACTCCTTTAACTTCCAGATTTGATATTGGAGTATTATTGATCACTTTCAACAATCCTTGTACCTCGAACCTGAGCTCGCTTAACGAATTGTTCCTTTCTTTAAATAAGAGCTCGTTTGTTGTTCTAAATTCATGGATGAATGCTCTCATCTCCTCTTGCTCACGTTTTCCTTCGTCGATAAATTTGTATAACATTTCTTCCATCGTTAATCTCCTTTCCGGGTAAGTAAAATGATATGGACGAAGTCCGAAGGTTCTTTCTGAAAAATAAGACATGATTCAAAGTAAAGCTATTCTAGAGAAATAGACTTGCAAAGATTTTGAAAATTTTAGTCAATACGCCGTATACAAATAATCGGATACGTCGTATTGCTGAATCAGAACGGATACGCTGTATTGGTCAGAAAGTTGGATACGCCGTATTCAATGGAAGTGGATACGCCGTATCGGTTTATCGACCAGAACAGTGTATTATGAAAAACAATTAAATAAACAACTAAAACACATAAACGATACAAGAAAATAATTAAAGACAGAATTATACACTAATCTAAATTACACTAATCCCAAGGGTTAGATCTAATCTAATCTAAAAACCAAAATATCAAATAAAAATCAAGATTAATTCTCACTCCCCGGCAGCGGCGCCAAAAACTTGATGTGTCGTTGTGTGGTGTTAAATTATGATTCAAGTTTTAAATTTATATTTTGCCGACTTAACCAAAAACAACACTTTAACGGGCAGTGTACCCGGTCGGTGGGAGTTTCGTGGTAAGTAGGGTGTCGATCACTAAGAGCGAGGAACACTTTCAATTTATTAATACTTTGGTTTTTCTAATCTAAGTTAGTCTAATCTATGCTAAACCTATGTTAATCCTAAATCTAATGGATAAGGGGGGTTTTCAGTCTGAGAGACTGGCACGGGTTTGGTGGTGACTAAAACCAATTCAAGACACTAAAACACACGCAAGCAAATTAACAGAAGATAAAAGAGCGGTCTAGCCAAATATAAGAAAACTGTATTAACCATTATTAATCCAATCAGAACGTTGGTTTGTTTATTAGTGCAATGATTACTTATCTCGAGGCGGCATATCATTCTTAAGACTTAGGCGTTACTTCTTCCTAAGACCTAGACACGTAGAATTCTGTCACAATTAAACGCATCCGCATAAAGCATCCTTATTTGCTGATTATAATCTATCTTAGGGATTAAGGCAATGGTGACTTTATAGCACCCCATGTTTTAGGGTCATTGACGTCGTTATCTTTCTGGTCTTTGTTTATTTTATTTTATGGTGACCTTATCCGCTATGTATCTTTTGTATTGTACACGTTTGCTTTAAGTCGTAAACGTTAAGTTAAATCGCGTACGTTAAAAATTAGCGTTCTATGTAAACGGGCATCAAACCATCAAACGTTTACATCAATCAAGTATTAAATAATTATTTTGAGAATAATTATGGTCTTTGTTTATTTTATTTTTATCGGTTACGTAAATTGTGTACGTTTCGCGATAAAAGTACTTTTAGGCATACCGGGAACCACGTAAATTATTCTACGCTTCAACAAATGCCTATTTTTAATTCCAATGATTAAAGTTTTATTAAACTTTACCCAAGTTAATGTCGTTAGTCATATGATACAAAAAAAATCAAGCTAGAAACTAAACATTTCAAGTATAACATGGATACTTTTACCTTTACTCTTTTAAGCTCATATAATGGAAGTAAATACAAGATATGATCCATAAAATATCTAAAACATCAACTAGCTCTTTTCCTTTCCTTAATTTCGTGTATAAGGAGTCCTAGGAGACATGAAGGACACATTTTTACTAGCTAAGTCTTTTATACAACACTGTAGGATCCCGATTAACACTTCATAACACGATTCAATCAAGAAACTAGAAAAGAGAAGATTGTTTAGAGAGAGAAAGAAGAGAGAGAAATGAGAGAGAAAAGAGAAAAGATTTATATTAGAAAATGAGATTTATGAGAATTAGATATTTTCAAAAGGAAAATATCTATATATATATCCCTACGCATTTAATGTGACGCGCGGGATATTTAACTAGGACTCGGGCTCGGGTTTTGCTTGGGATTAAACCCGAAACATATACAATATTAGATTAACTATCGAGCCCGATTCCCGATATTATCCTATTACAACATTAACTAATTAAAGACCGAAGCTCCATCGTAGAGTGACCGAACTTCCTTGTTCGACTCAATAAATTGAGGCTAACAATCTCCCCCGAAGTGAGGTCTTGAACACGGGAACGAGCTTCCTTTATTGACTCAATAAAATTGAGGCTAACAATCTCCCCCGAAGTGAGTTCATTGATGACACTCCTTCATGAGATCAGTGAGATTGCTTTTGTCGTTTAAGCTCGAGTGTTCTTGGTCTTTGTCTTCGTTGTTTGTTGTAAGCTTGTTCCTTCATGCTTTGTGATCTTGACTTTGAGCCTTTGTCATTGTCTTTATCGTCTATGCCATCTTGCGATCTTAACTTAATCTATGTGTAACATGTAAAGCTAAATCACTCAATTGCACAGTCATGACAGTATATCGATCATAAGCTTGGCAAGGATACACATCTCCACCGCTAAAGCTAAGGAGTAACAAGTTTATAAAGGTAAATATGGGTTTATATGCGAAGGCTTAGGGTAGATTACTCTAACTAATCTTTATCGATACGAATATTCCAGGAGGGCGACAAAGACCACACATACATACCCGTAACGACGGGATAGACACATGTGACTGCTCACTCCCACCTCGAATAAGCTAAAGAGTAGGAATAGTAGAGTAATATAAGGTATGGATCTTTTAACTTTCATCAATAGTAATAAACCAACAAGGCAGCTGAGACATGCATACATGGCCGTAATGATGGAATAGACATGCAGCCGATCACATCCGTCATCGCGTAAAACCCATGGTTAATGATTAGGAAAGGGAATTAAATTGTTATTAAATAAAAATTACGAAACAAATAGATTAAGTCTAAAATACAAGTTGCTAGACACTTTTTCCCGACCGTTACCATGATAAAGACACAACTATTTATAACGTCTTGATCATAGATAAAAAACAACAACCTAAGTTGGCGTTCCCGTAACGGTCAACTTCCCATTCATCCCAAACTTTACATACTTTACAAGGCAAGTGGCGATATCTTCCACTTATACAGCCAACTCTACATGGGGGGGTTTTTCGATTTGTATCAATGAATAATCGATCCTTCGTGTAATTTCTTCGGTTTGCGAAACGATTATCTCCAAATTTTTCCTTCTCTTTTTTTTGTTGTAATTTTTTTTGATTTTTTCTGCTAATACTATACTACGAAACTCGGTGTAGTTTCACCATCTTCACGATCATAATAATTCTGGATAATTCCTTCAATAATTCCTTTATTCTTCGAACGTACCAATAATTGCGATGGTAGTAAAAATACATGAGTTTTGACTATAATATACATTCCCATTTGCGATGTGCAAATTTCTTCCAACCGTACCAAAATTGACATAAGACTCCCAATGGGAAAAAAACTAACTTACACTTTAAGCCAACTAAGCAACTGAAAAAAAAACTTAATCTAACAGGGTAGGCTAAGGTGTAACGAAACAAATAATTGATGTAGTTCCTAAAGGATTGGCTCTACGGGTTGTTCTAGGGGTATCTTACTCTTAAAATGAGAGTAAACAAAGGGTTTATATGGGGTTTAACTAATCAGTGTAGTTAGTTGATAAGCAACATGTAAAGGCGATTTGGGTGTAATCCTAAAATTTACAAGTTTAAACAAGTTACTCCATCTAAATCTATAGTACTCATTATTACGGTCTCGAATAGATATACCAAGCCAAGTTCTAAAGTCTACTACATCACCGGCACACTTATATTTTGTGGATTTGGGTAAACATTTGGAAATGGATAGGTTAAATCCTCACAATATCTAACAAGGGTTATTGTGTACGGGTTATGTATCAAGTAATTTCACAAAAGCATGCTTGAATTTTTTTTAAATTTGAGCATAATTTAAGCATTTTAGTGTGAAAAATAGGACAAGTAAACATTCTAATTTCATCCCCCCATTTGAATTATACAACGTCCTTGTTGTATAGATAAAACATTAAATACGGGAATTAAAAAGAATTAGAATGAGAAACTCCTTTGATATTTGCTCGGTAGATTCTCCATGTTGAGTTTATTAGAGCAAGAATGTGTTGAACAGTCACCTTGAAGTTTCAAGACTCCAACACTTCAAGATCTCCAGATTTGTCAATTCTCCACCAATATTCGTCGATATTCTTTGCTTCTAAGGTCCTGTATAAAATATAGGAAAAAAAGTGTATTCCTATCTTGGTACCTACGGTTAATTTAAACTAAACACGAGTCAGTTTTGGTGAATACACCGTATCATGTGCATGAATACGCCGTATTGCCAGAACTGACAATAATGTTTTTAAAGTGCATAAAAAGTAAAGACTGATAACGTCCAGACTATCATACCCATATTTGAAGAGAGCGATACGCCGTATTGATATCTGGGAAGACAAACTTGATAAAATTAAATAACAATCCGGGTTGTCTCCCGGGAAGCACTTTTGTTTACAGCGAAGTCTTTAACTTAGACTTTTCTTCAGCTTCTCCTCGATGCGCGTAACCATCCATCCTTCGTCCATCATCAGAAATATTTCCTGATAAGCTCAACACGCCTCTTCATTTGTGATTGTAAGATCGTTGTATTCGTCTTCTTTTACAGCAACACATTCTTCTTCATCATTGAACGAATATTTTATCATCAGGTATCTTTTTATTTGGCAAATCGGCACCTCGTGAGTTTTGATACTACATAACTCATGTCCTTCTTCATGAGTTTTGTTTTCACATTCTCCTTCATCATAATTATGGTAGTAAATCTCATGGCTCTTCCATCTTTTCCAACAATCATTCCCTGATTCATTATCACTGATCAAGCCCTCCATGATAGCTTTGTTCCTTGAAGCTTCATCTTTTAGTTCGCTATCTTCCAGATCCTCGTACCATTCAAGGTCTTGGTAATGGGGCGAGTTTCCAATATGGTAAGCATCGGGCAAATTACCTCCATTACAGTATCCATCCTCTCTCCAACTACAGGTTGGCCATTCCGCATACCCAGTTTTATAGTTGAAAGGCTTGCAAGTATGTTTGACTGGTTTCGGTTCAGTCCAAACTCCAGCGTCAGTCCATGGTTTCTCATCAACCCATGGTATATCTTCGTTCCATTCGTAGATCCAATCGTCTTTGTAATCTTCATAGGTTTTAAACCCCATAATATCCTTTGTAAGTAAGTCCATATCTACTTTGAAAAGGTAATTAAATTCATTGAATGCCAAATAGAGAGGTGTCTCGTAGTCAAAAACATCAGTTTCAATTTTAAAAAAATTTGGCGGTTTCTTCCTTATCACTCTAGTATTCTTCAAGATCAGAAGACTCATCATCAGATACCTCAATTTCATCACCTCTCATTTTCCAATAATCCCACAAAGCTCCTTTGGTGAATATATCCATTGTTTTATAGTTTATGAACTTTGTAGCCAACCAGCCTTCGAATTTTGGATTGGCTGGGTCCTATTTTATTATGGGAGTGTTGTTTCCCTCGATGCGAGAAGGCGGGTAGTATTTTCCAAAAAATTTAGCAGTTAAGTCGACCCAATAAGTGATTGATTCTTTGGTTCTATCAAACCATCTTCGTGCACCTCCAGCCAATGAGATTGGGAAAACAACAATTCTCAGTTTATCATGATCTACATTGGGTAATTTGATTGGGTCAATAATCTTTAAGTAGTATTCAATATGCTCAACTGCGTCCTTCCTGTTTGTTCCACTAAAAGCATTGTTGTGCAGATCATCTAAGAATTTTCCTTTTAATTCATAAGCATTTTTCTCGTTAACAGTAATACTTGTAATCCCGGAATAGTAATATGCTTTATCATTAGGTGCAAATGTTTCCATACTTGACTTCTTTCCCTTGTCTGCCATAACTTTCTTCAATCGACTAGCTCTGATAAGTACTTCCTATAACAAGGGTAAAAATATCAGCAGGATTTGCTCTGAAGAAAGATAGAAAAAATTTAGCACGGAAATCAAATATAGATCCCACTGACCTTGATGAATCACAAATGACCTATGGACCCAAACAGACCCACACTAGTGATTCTGAACCCAAAACCAGTGACCTTGACTCTTGTGAGTCCAACTCTAGTGTAGAATCACTTGAGTCTATGCTTAAACCTGTTATAATTGAACCCAAGACTAGTGAATATGCCTCTTGTAAGTCCAACTTAAGTGCTGAATCACCTGAGTTCTTTCCTAAATCTGTTTGTGCTAGGAATGAAAGTGTTAGGAAAGCAGATAACCCTAGGAAAAACAATAAAAGTCCTAGAGGTAATAAAAGAATTGAATGGTATGATGACTCAAAAATTGGGTGAAAATTTTAAGTTTCACAATAAGGCTTGCTATGTGTATGGTAGATTTAGTCATTTGCACTATACTTGTAAAAATAAAAGAAAGGTTAATGATCAAAAACAGGTTACACCAGTGTGGAACAACTCAAGGAGGGTAAATCATCAAAACTCTGGTAAATTTTCTCACCCAAGTCCAAAAAGTAACATGGTTCCACAAGCACTGCTCACTAAATCTGGCCATGTATATGTTAATTCACTTAAAAGACTCTTTCAAAAGAAAACACCTAATTAAACAGATAATCAATAGGAGTGTTAATTCGTTAAGGATACAAGGTTCATACTTCTGAGGGACCAGAAGACGAGGATTAATACTGTTAAGGCCTCAGCTAGTTGGGTCTTGGAAACCAAAACAAAGAAGTCATGACCATGTGTCAAATCAAATAATGCATCAAAGACCTTTACTAGATAAGAAAAAATATGTTGATGCTTATGGACGTTTCAAAACTGTTTTGGCTTGGACTTCAAAGGACTAAATTGTCCTTCTGCAGGGCAATTCATAAATAATGTATGCTTATGAATTGTTGTTTAAAAAAAAATACTTCCATTTCTGCTTGTTATTTCATTTCTCCTGGGAAAATTTTTGTTCCTGCTGTTAGCGATCATCGTCCTATGGTTATCTACTGCTGTGCTTTTCTTTCGGTTTGTACTAGAAGAAGAGGTTCCCTACTGGTTGTATTAAAAGTACTTGTGACACCTCAAGCAACAATTTAGTGACACTTCAAGTATCACTTCAAAAAATCGAGAGGAAGGAGAATCACATTTTGTGACTGTTTAGAGATAGCTCAGTGACAGGAATTTGGCCGCTAATTGCAGACAGTGACAGTTTTAGTAACATTTGGGACAGAAACATGGTCACTAACGACAGTTTTGGTTGGTTCGGGTAGCTTTACCCAATATCGTGTAGTTTGTGCTGCTAGTTGTGTCCGACATCGACTCAATCATTGTTTTTTTAAAATATTTTTTTCTCGGTGTTTTGGTTTCTTACAAACAAAGTTTCTTATCCCTTTTGAGGGGAGGCAAAATTTGGAATGGGGCAAATTCGTAGCTCCATTTTAGGGAGGCTAAGTGTACATTTTTGATCCTTAAAGAAATTAATGCTGTCCTTTTTTGTGAATCACAAAAGGTAATTGAAGTAATGAAATGTTTTTACATCAGAAAAATATATTTTTGGATTTTGGAAGAGCAAAATGTTTTGTTGGAATGAAATCATAACGGTTTTCAGTGATAAATGGTTTTTGATGTGCAACACCCATGGTTTTCTCAATTCCCATGTCTTCAAAGACTAGAACGAATTGGAATAGCTTTAATATTTTGCTCAAAACTAAAAGGGTATTTAACTCACGCCGTTCATTTTTTGCTGAGAGTTGAAATTGGTCATCAATCCGCCATGGATAATGCCCTTATTGGGAACCAAAAGGATTGGCTAGTCAAAACGCAAAACGGCTTTTGGTAAAGACCTTAAAAACAAATCATTGATAGCAGACCAATTTCTGCTAAAAATTGTAAGGTATCAACTCACCTTGGTATCACAATAAAGAGTTTGGCTAGTATGACAAGACGGCTACAGTAAAGACATATCAAATCCGTTTATGGCTTACATGACTTGCCAAAAGATCATATAGTTTCTTCCACTTCCTAGTGATTCATTTCATGAAAGTGGAAAATGGGATCGATCTCCATGGTCATCCCCTTTTCCGATTCTGGGTGGCAATAAGACTGACTAGCCCAAGAGTTAATGGCTACTAGGTAAAAGGCACATCCAAACCCATTCATGTACTGTGGTTGGTCTTGTTGCAGTCCAAATTAGGATGCTGATTTACATAAGCGTTTTTTAAAGGTTTGATCTATTTGAACACTGTTTCTACTCAAGTTAAGTATCATCTGCTTTCATTCAATATTTCATGCAGCTTATACTTCAATCTTCAACGTCTTTGGTATATGTCCAAGAAAGATCAAGCAGATCAGAGATCAAGATCATGATTACATCCTCAAGCTCACATATGCAGATCTACTTAGAAACTTGAAGTTAACCAAGTCAACTTCAAGTTTAGGGGAGGATTGTTAGGAATTATGAATTCCTAGTTCCTACTGGTAGTTATACTCATTCGACCTGGTAGTACAAAGTTCCTATTGGTAGTACACAGTTCCTGCTGGTAGTAAAGATTTCTGCTGGTAGTAAAGTTTAGTCTTCCTGGTCTTTTGGAAAGTCCTGGTCTTATGGAAAGTATTAAACGACATTCAGTATGTCGAGGAGGTTACAAGTTTAGTCTTCCTGGTCTTTTGGAAAGTCATGGTCTTATGGAAAGTCCTGGTCTTTTGTACAAGTTTATTTAGGAAATAATTAATTATATTGATGTAAAATATTTAGGAAGGTTTTTATGATATTGTAACTACCTAGGACCCCTTGCACTATAAAAGGAGGTCCTAGGGTGTAGAGATCACTATGACTTGGATACACACATTCTCTACACATATTTCTCTCATACTTAGTTAAGCTTCAAGGTTGTAAACCCTGTTACTGTTCAGAGTAACTGTATTAATATATTGAGGCTACAATGTTTAGTTTATTTCTATTGTTCTTCTTACATAATAAAGATTAGTTTTTCCATAATAGTCTTTGAATTTTTGATCAAGGTTTCCCAAGATCTTCTTTAATTGGTTTTAGCATGTGTGATTTGTAAGTGGGATACATCTTCTCAATCACAGAATAATAAAGTTAGTTCTACGATTGTTACACAATGAACTCCACCAGACATCATAAAGCTTCCAGTTTTAGCACTTTAACTAATCCTTTTGATATCTTCCATACAATAACTTCAACATGATGAGTTTAAACATGGACTTCAAATTTAAGAAGTAAAGAATATATCAATGTAATTCACAGGCTTTGTCTTCTTAAATCTTGCTTTGACTATAGTACCAAATAACTTCCGCCAAAAAAAAGGGTCCCCCCCCCACCCTTTTTTTTTTTTATTTTTTTTTTATCTGTTAAAGTTTTTAAGCATCTTTCCAAAAGTTAAATACATCTGAGAATTACCATCTGCTCTAATAATTTGGAAATAGCTTTTCTTCCCTTCTTTGTAGATCTTGTAGTCAATAATAGTTAGAGATTTAGTAGATAAAGGTGTAGCATCAATAGTTACATCATCTACATCATCTAGAATTATTTCCAAACATTGTTTAAGCTCTTCAGACTCTTTGTCTTCTTCTAGTTTTTGATTTTTAGAGCTTTCTTGTTACAGAGCTTCTCCTGCTCTCTTGTGCTATCTCTGCTTCAAATCTTACTTCACTACCTTCCACCAATTCTGTATCCGTATCTACAAATGTGTTTACCTTTTTCATAGCTTTGTCAAATAACTTCTGAATTAACATCAACTTTTGTTCTTACATTGATTCTCTGTCTGTATCCAGCCTTGTTTTTCAAATAAGTAGACATTGTATTTCTCTTTTGAGATTTAGTTGGTGGTTTGTTCCTCTTTTATTTTGCTCTTATTACTGCAAAGTGCTTCTTTCTTGCTTCTAAGAGTTGTACAAACAACTTGGACTTTTCTTCAATACTCAACTTCTCTTGTTCTTCTGCTTGCATTTGTTGAGCCATTTAATAATTAGCATCTATCATTACTTGCACATTATCCCATGAAACATGTTGGCTTCCTTTTCCTCTTTGTCTTTACAAAGCATATCTTCCTTCCTAAACTCAGCGCATTTGGGCTTGAATCTTGAGCAACTTCCTCATCATGCCTAATTTGATCTTTTCTCTTTGTTGGTTTCTCAGGCTCTTCTATGATACCTTTACCTTTGTCCTGAACCGTAACCTGTGATGGTTGTTGAGAAGAAACTATTGGTGTAGTTGCTTGCTCCTCTTCATGAATAACAAGCTCTTTAGCCTTAGGTCTTGTGCTAGTAGCTGTAACTGTTGTAGCATCAGTTGTTGTAATTGTACCCTTCTCTGGTTCTTGTAACATAACCTTGTCAGCCTTGGGTTTTTCACTTTTCAAAGCTGTAAGTGCTTGAGCTAAAGTAACTTCATCAACACTTAAGTTCACATCTTTAGAAGCAACTTCAGTTTCAACAACCACCTCATGATCAAATTCAGTTTCAACAATCACCACATCACCTTCAAGATCATTTACCCCGAACATATCTTCATCTCTATGAACATTGACCAGATAAATGACTTCATTAGCATCAATATCATCAATCCTCCCCTATTTGGATGCATCCTCTTCACCCAAACCTTTATCTTCAGAGGATTCAATCCTAGCTGACAGACCAGCCTTGTATAATCTTTTAAGCTTGTGAGTTCTTGATCCTCCTTTCTTCTCTAACTTCTTGACTCTCAGTTTTAAACTTGTAATTTCCTGAGCTTGAGCAGTCTTTGTGTTGTCACACCCCGCCAAGGCGGAAACGCGAGGCGTAAACAAGAATGGATATCATCACAACACATGGTGTCTATATAGAGAATACTAAAATGAAAATTAAAGTAAAGCAAATACATAAAGTGTCATAACAATACCCAAAACCTAATGGTGTCTTTATTAATGAGAAAGAGTCTCGTCAATAAATGACATGCAAAACATAATCCAAACAATATCCACGCAAACTCAAATTACATCAAAACAAACGCATGAATCAACTCCAAGCATCTACAAGTCTCTCTAGCACTTCTCCGTCTATCTTAGCACCATTAAGCCGTTTACTTGAAAATGAAGCTTAAAACGTCAACATAAAGTTGAGCGAGAATCATAGGTTTACGACAAACAACAAAATCCAAAATAAACTTTTAATTAGCTGCTGCAATTACCAAAACAATTCATGACAACAAGTAACAACAACGGGACGGAACGTGCCCACGATCCACAAGTACACCAAAACAATGAGGTAGGCGTACCTCGCCGCTCCACTAATAGTCATAGAAAGGAATACAAATCCTAATTCCAGACTCTTGGTACCAAAGTTACAATATCACAAGGAGTTGATCACCTCCAAGGTTCTTACCCACAAAGTAGGCGAAGTCACATGCTCATAACACTGGGTAGGAATGTTACCCCCGATCCAAATCTCACAACATAACAACATCAACAAGATAAGAAAAGACAAGCAAAACAAAACAAGACAAGACAAGATAGACAAGACAAGATAGAAAAGACAAGCAACATTCTCACCCCAAAATAACATGAGAAAAAGGGGCTATGAAACTCAACCACTTATGCTTAGCTTTCCAAAAGATTCCAACAATAAGCATCACAAACCCAACTCGCACAATCTATACAACAATAAAAAATACTCGTGTTTTACATGCTACTAAGCCAAAAGCTTAAATGCATATGTAACAATCATATGATGGATGTCTAAGGTGTTTATCTACCGCTCATGGGTTAGCACCCGACACAATGCCGCGAGCATTACCAATTCGTTTACACATTATTTCAAAGTCTTACAATTTACCCAGAAAACAGATTATTGAACTCGACTTAGCGTACTCAAAACATCTACTTAATGACCTCCATATTCATAACCAAAAATCACATACTTCATTTATGAGTAAATTAACACTAACTTATGATTTCGTAAAGGAGCCATTTACATGCACAAGTACTCCTAAGAAAATTAAACTTCAAAACAGTCCTAATTCGGATCTGATTACACACTAAAAAGTATGACACTAAAACCCATACATAGATAACAAATCAGAGGCTAAAAATGTATGAAAGTTTAATAGACACATAGAAATTGACTTCTGTATAAGGGTTAAGCTAAATTCGAATTTTAAGTGGTTTTAATATACCTCGTAATCCTGACCTAAATCTGACCCCCGTATTAACTCTCTTTGATAACTTTTTTGCAACCAACATTTGAAAGACTTCCCCGACTTCATAAACATCAGGCCGATGTTTTTTTGAAAACTATACTCTCATGAGCTCGTTTAAAGGGCAACCGGAAACATGACATAAACTATTACCATACATTGATAATGGCCGAAAAACCACAACCCTATTTCTGCTGCCACAATCTAGATCAAATTCTAAACCAGCGAAATTAATTTAAGCATTTACATCCATAAGCTTCTAATTAAACCCTAATCATAATAACATGATATATTATATCTTTAATTTACTGATTTTAAAAAACCCTATTTCAACATAATAATAATTACAAGAATTAATGATTATAACTATACAAGGAATAATTTAAAACTACCTTAAAGCTTTGATTTCTCAACAAAAGCAAAAACCCTAAATTTTTCCCTCCTCTTTTCTCTCTTGTCGATCCGTTGCACAACAAAGGGGGGAGGGTTGGGATTTTATTTTGTACTTTATAGAACCCCAATTAATATAGATAAGATCTAATTAGTATTTTTTTCCTTTAAAATTTCCTTTTTTCTTTCTTTTTTCCTCTAAAAATCATTTTTTACTATTAAAGTTAATAAAAAAAATATTCTATATTATTTATTTATTAATTACTTAATAATTTGCTTACCTTAGATTTTATAAATCCTAAGCTTATTTGAGCATAACACCTTTTTTGCATAAACCAATTTACTAAACTCTTTAAAAATAATTAACTTTTCATTTTATTAAACCAACATTTCAAAAATAGAAATTTCATTTCTTCCTTATTCTAACTACTAGAACCTAATCTCCTCATAATATTACTAACACATAAATACGTATACGTATAATTACTTACCACAATTAATGCGAAACCCGCTTCAAATCACCAAAATCATTTCCTTTTCAACCAAAAGTGAAAACGAAATGAAATTCCACAAAATCCAATAAAAATTCCAATCCCAATGAGATGGTCACGCTCAATGGATCGATTATGCAATCTCACATATCCCTCACAAAAACATATAAACACGTTTAAACACATATAACACATAACCCATACTTATAGAACAGATATTTAGGTCAACACTACGGTTTGACCAACCTGCTCAAGCCACGGTTGTCACGGTATCCCCACCTTGAGAAAATCTCGTCCCGAGATTTAACTTCTCGAGGCATTAGCACTATCGACAAACAACTAAGGACACTTAGACCTCATTTGATCCTTGCGTTCCCAAGTAAGCTTAGGACCACGCTTCGAATCCCAACAAACTTTCACTAATGCTATCATACTACGCTTTTACTCATGACCTCTCGGTCCACAACATCAACGGTTCCTTGACAAAACAAAGAGTCTTGTCAACCTTAATCTCGACTAACTTCCACAATCCGAATCCAACTGCTAATGAATTTGCTTACCCCCATAAGGGTGCAATTAGCAACATGACAACCCCAAACGAAAAGAAGCATCCCACTACATGAACCTCGCTCGTCATCAAGAAAACTCATCAAAACCCTTAAGCTGTTGTAACAACGTGTTTTATATCTTAACCTCGCAACTCATCAAACAAGAATTGTCTTGAAATTCAGATATAAGATCTTACAATGCTTAACGTATCTAAAGAATCCATGCAAATTCATATTTAATACTCAAACATTCAGCCCTCCGAAGCAATTTCTGATACTTGATCAGCTCATAAGACAAAATTCTTAGCCCGAACTAGTATAGGCCTAATCCATGCCAAGGTTCCTCAAATGGTCCTACATAACTCATTTCTAACTGTCTTTTTCTTTTGCCAACGACTACACCCTCCAAGGTGGTAATCTACCCAACATTAAACAAAAGTTTTCCCACAACTATCAAGCCTAACTTTTTTACATTTGGCTGCCTCAAAAGCCTTTCCTGAATTTACCACTATCTTGGGTTGTTTACTTTGTACCCAAATTGTGATCCATTCAACTCACTACTCTCTAGTAACGGCCCATAAAACGGAAGACTTACATCCTTTCCATATCCATGCTTCAAATGAAGCACATCCATACTCGAATGATAATCCCCACCTTAGGGAAAAACTCATCTTACGAAAGTGAGTATTCCAATTACCTCTAAAATCTACCATACTTGTCCTAAGCATAGCTAGGAACGGGGTGACTTAGTTAGTCCATTGACTACACCTAACTCGCATTGTATCCACTACTCACACTTGGTAACTTGACAACAATATCCTTAGTTATCCTTTCCCACTTCTACTCGGGTAACTCAGGTTGTAGCAGTGCGTTTGATTTGATGAAACACCAAGATTTAGGTGCATTTGGATTTAGGACAGATTTAGGATCGTTGATTGTTATAAAACAGATTAGGTTGCGTTTGGTATAATAAAAAAACACGACAAGGTACGGTTGGTTTAGTCGAAACAACGCAAGGGTACGTTTGGTTTTCTGTTATGCACCAAAGGGTGTGTTTGGTTTAACGTATAACACCACAAGGGTGCGTTTGGATCTGTGTTCAGCACGTAGGGTGCGTTTGGTTTTGGCAATAAAACAGATTAGGGCGCGTTTAGTTTTCGATTCACAACATAAGGGTGCGTTTGGCTTAACAGACCACCCACAAGGGGTGCGTTTGGCTTTAAAAACCACCCAAGAGGTGCGTTTGGTTTTCAATTTAGCTCCATAGGGTGCGTTTGGCTGTAACAACACCAGCAGGGGTGTTTGGTTTGCTAGATAACACCCAAGGGATGTGTTTGGGTGAGCAAGAAGTGCATAAGGGTGTGTTTGAGTGAGCAAGAAATGCATAAGGGCATGTTTGGGTGAGCAGGAAATGCATAAGGGCGTGTTTGGGTGAGCAGAAACAACCTTTAGGGTGGGTTTTAATTTATACAAATCGATTAATAAATATATCATAACATTTTATAAATATAAAACTGGATTAAATGGTGGTTAATGGTTAAATAAATGTGTTATATATTATTTAATCTCGCCTAATTATATATATTGATTACGCGAGTAAATTGCAACACGAATTGATTGAAAAATGATTAAGTTATATAATTCTAAGATTGTTTAATTTAAAATTATACAATAACCAGACAAACAAACGAGAACAATACTTTTACAAATGAGATAACTATTTTAGCTACAACCGTCAAGAAAACAAAATACTAAATTATAAAATATTATTTTATAATTCTTGACTAAAAGATAAAGTCATAACTTTTGTAAAAGCTTTGAAAACATCATTTACATAATTCTCAACTATAAAACGTGCATTACTTTTATAGCAAGGACTCTTTATTAACTTATATAGTGATTTTCGAATATGTGTCGAATTATTTAGTTTCCTTTATTTTTACCATCTTTATTATATAATACTTGGAAAGTATTATATAATTAAATCATTTTATTTTAAATGTCATCTTTTTAGATGTAACACATGTCGTGTATTATATACTCTTCGAGTTATCCTTTTGGTTGTGTATCTTGTTATATAATTCATAGTATGAGTTATATACTCGGTCATTTTTCATTAGGTAATATATACGGAATATATTACACACCTTGCGTTTACTTTTTGACTTATTTATTTAACCAACCACCAAACTATTATAACTTTAAATCTAAATCTTTTATCAACGTGCCGCGTTGATATACTCATTCATTGGAAAACCCAAATACATTATCATAGGCTAGTAGGATACAACCGTTAAGATAAACCGCAACTTCTTGGTCGAGTCGTTCCAGTTTCCGTTTTGTCTGGCGCGTAATATATGTATTTCCGCCAATCGTTCTACAACATCGATGTGAATTAGATGCTTGGATTATCTGATGTGCATTGAAGTCTAAATTGACAAGATTTCATTCATGGATTTCTACTTACATACAAATGATCAAATCTCGTTGTATTGCTTTCAAGCTTTTCATTGTGATGCAATTATGAGACAAACGTTATATCAATTTCAAGAAAATCAACGAGATTATTTTTCAAACGACACATTTAGAGGTCGTTCTCTTATATCTTGTGTTGTTGTATTATGAAGTAACGCCTTCGGACATATTTCCGCTGTGACTCATTTTTGGGGGTTTTTACAGATTGGTATCAGAGCACTGGTTATAGAGAACTAGGTTGCATATTTTACCCTAGACTATAACCGTTTTCACAAACATTGCATCACATCAAACATTTTCAAAGTGCATACACACTACTTGCTTACTTGCTTACATTACTTGTTACATTAAGTGCTTACATGACATACATATATATAATATATATGCTTACATCCCTTTTGCGTATATCGTACGATTGACATCCCTGTTCGGGTGAGTAGCTCTCACTAGTTTCGACCGTACTGAAACACGAATGCATACATGTCGGAACAATTTGGATGTTGCGGGTTTGAACATCTACACGGGCCTTTATTTGCATTAAATTGCATACATAGATGTCGAGCTTCAGTGTCATGAGCTTAGCGCAACAGTAGATATTATTTATGTGGTGCTGTATCTGTTATAGTAGACCCATACATTTTGGAAAATCAACGATTTCACTGTCCATACTACTTATTGAACATTACTAATTTCTGAACACTTTTCATTATATTGCGGCGAAGCAATAAACACTAAACTCTTTTGGTTCTACATTTACTCTTACATTTTTGGCGATTATTATAAGGATTGAAATAATCATACATACTTTATAAATCTTTGGATTCCAACATTTACATTTATACTTACAAAACTCTATGAACTCACCAACTTTAATGTTGACACTTTTAAGCATGTTTTTCTCAGGTGAATTAGATGCTTGGATTAATTGATGTGCATTGGAGTCTTTACATTCAAGTTTTTCATGGTGATGCAATTATGGGACAACTTTTATTTTGATTTCAGAAAATCAACGAGATTGTTTTACAAACGACACTTTTAGAGGTCGTTCTCTTGTATCTAGCGCTGTGTATTATGAAGTAACACGCCCCGGACATACATTCCGCTGCGACCCATTTTGGGGGTGTTACAAGAAGAATTCTCTAACCATACAACCATCCTCAACAGGATCTCACATCACATCTACACTACCATCTACACAACTATCCAGACTTACATCCTTACATAATACATACAAGCAACAATGATCAATGCAATCAAAGTCACAAGTCCACGTGTGTGACACCTTTATAATTATGTTCGCGACCATAATTATAATTGCACCTTTTGCACACGTATACTTACTTCCAAGACCACACATCTCAATGATAACACACATCTACCACATAGCACTTAATAATAATCCAAATATAACTCAAACATGATAATCCATCTAACGAACCATAAAATCCCAATCGACCAAACGAAACAGAAGTCACATCGTGACCTAAAATATAAAAGCAATCCTCGATTATAGCAACGCATCGAGGTAGAAAACAAAATAAACTTATGTTGGGCCTCGCTTGGGTTTGACTTTTCTCTCTCAAAAGTCACCCAACTCCGCGGGTCCAGTGAGGTAAACAATCTCCCAACGATATCTCCTAGGGGATAGGGGAAGACATGACTAAAACAATAACAAAGGGGTATATACTATTAGATCCCCATAATGAAAAAGTATATATTTCATATTATATAGTAGTAATTCAAAATAGAAAGAATTTCAAAGCTTTTAGGTAGCGGAAACATACGGTATATACGTACACAAACACTTATGCCCTAAAATGCAACTATATGAGGGACCCTTAAGCTATAGTCTAGGCTCAACCACCTAGTTCTCTATAACCATAGGCTCTTATACCAATTTGTCACACCCCACCAAGGCGGAAACACGAGGCAAAAAATTATGGATATCATCACAAGACAATGGTGTCAACAATAGAGAAACACTAAATGCATAACTAAGGAATAAAGACACAACATGTCATGACAATACCGAAAACCAAAAGAACGACATCTTGTATTAATGAAAAAGGGTCTCACCAATACAAGAACAATATCTCACGCACCTAATAAAATCAAATAACATTCGACAAAATCCATGCAACAAACATAAACAAACTCAGGAGCGAACTCCAATGCAATCCTAGCGGTCGTTCTAGCCACTTCTTTTAAGCCCAATATTCTCATGATGCTTACCTAAAAATGATGCTTAAATACGTCAACACAATGGTTGGTGAGAGTCATAGGTTTAAGACACGCAAAACAAACCTTTAAATCCAATTAAATCATTACCGTGATAAATGAAAACACTGCATGACAATAAATGAACTACCATATAAGCTATCATGTAACCAAATCAAATTCAATCCAAACCAATACCATTTACACGATTACGAGACGTCTCTATCGCAGAACTACTCCAATTCATCACTAAGCCATAGAGTATACCACAAATCCTCTCCAATTGATCACTAAGCCATGGAGCGTATCACATCACAAACATGTAGCACATAACATATAATAGCCACATAAAGTCCATGCATCACTTTAAACACATTATCACAGTAATCAAAACATTTCCATACTAGCATCATTTCCATCCCAAGTTTAAAATAAAGTAAAAGTGGGACTATAAAACTCACATTTGCCTAGCACTCAAAAGCTTCCAATAAGGCTTCATAAATGACAATCACAAATCTACGCAACAAGAATAATTCATGTTACACGCTATTAAGCAGAAAGCTTAATATACATGTAACATTCATATGATGGATATCTAAGATGTTCTATTAACCCCATGGGTCACCTTAACTCCATACCCAACTTAAACAACTTTACTTATCAAGTTTCACTAGCTAGTCACCATTCATGCCAAACTGCAGAATTTTAACGTGACTTATCGCACTCAAAACCTTAACTAAATGACCTTCATAATTCAAACCAAAAATTACCTATGTTCATTAATGAGTATATTAAGTACCTTGAGACTCCCAAGTGTCAATTACATACACAAGTACTCCTAAGAAAATCAAACTCCAAAACAGTCCCAATTCGGGTCTAATTGCGCACTAAAAAGTTTAGGCATAAAAATCATACTTAGACTTCGAATTAATTAATTTCCTTTGGTGGATTTTTAATAGACATATAATACTTAACTAATGTAGAAGGGATAAGTCTAATTCAAATTTTAAATAGGGTGTTTACTTCTCACAACTTGACCTAAATCTGACATAAAAACTCAGCCTTGACAACGAATCTTGTTTGAATTATTTAAATACCTTACACTCACTTTTAATTCATGAAACCTATGGGGTTTGAAAGTAGACTCTCTGTAGATAATTTTAGGCTTTTGAAAATCATTAAAAGCTATTCGGATGATCAAGTTATGACTCTCGTAAGATGACCCTTCTAAACTGCCAACAATTTAACTCCGAATTTACTAACCCTAAAACCCTAATTACACATGATTAACTTCATTAACAATATAAAAACGATTTTAAAAGATAAAAACCCTAAATTTACAGATCTTACATGAACCCTAATCCATCATATTAATTATTACATGTGTTATTAATTAGAATATAACAAGAATTGAAAAATTGTAATTAGAATTGAACATAAATTACAAATTTTACCTTAGCAAAGAACCCTAAATTTTTTTACCCATTCATGTTTAGATTACTAGAATTGAAATATAACTAAAATTAATACAAGATTAAGAAAAAAAATACCATTAGCAAAGAACACAAACTTTTTTTGTTCTCCTTTTTTTTCCTCTTTGTTTGGTCGAACAATTTTAAGGGGTAGGGGTTTGGGATTTGTTTTGTATTTATAGGCACAATATTAATTATAGATAAAGCCCAGTTAGAATTTATTTCCAAATACAATTCCTTTTCTTTTTTTTTTTTTCTTTTTTTTTCTAAAATTCGGATTTTACTATTCATGCCTAAAAAAAATATTTTTCATTTCTTTTCTTTTATTAACTAATTAATTATCTTTATACCTTAAGTTTTATAAAAACCTAAGCTAATTTGTTAAACCATTTTGCTTGAAAACTACTTTCTAAAAATAACTTTTCATTTCCAAATTCACTTTCTATTTATGGAAAGTTTACTACTATCTTCCATATTTTAACCACATTATTCCTTAACCTAACTTCTAAAACCTAATATTATTTTAATTCACTAACATAACACATAAATACATATAACTAAGAATACTTTACACATTTAACACAGAAACGCTCAAATCTCAATAATCATTTTCTTGTCACTCAAAAGTGAACGAAATGAATTCAACCAATTCCACCACCATTACAATCTCATTGAGATGATCACACTCAATAGATTGAATACCAATACCTCACATAACCACATAAACTCATATAAAAAACACAGAATTTACATACACCATATATTGCAACAGGCACATAAGTCAATACTAACGGTTTGACTAACCTCTCAAATCATTGGTTGTCACAATATCCCCACCTTGAGAAAATCTCGTCCCAGATTTAACTACTTGAGGCATTAGCACTATCGACAAACCCTAGGACACTTAGACCTCATTTTGGATCCTTGCGTTCCCAAGTAAGCACAGGAACCACGCTTTCGAATCCAACGAACTTTCACTAATACTATCATACTACGCTTTTACTCATGACCTCCTCGTCCACAACATTAATTTCTTAGACAAAACAAAATCTAGTCAACCTTAACCTCGTAACTTCCAAACATCCAATTCCAACTGGCTAATGACTATTGCTTTCATCAAACGAAAAGAAGCATCCCACTACATGTAACCGTCAATCGCTCATGATCGAAAAATTATCAAACCATAAGTGTAATGTAACAACGTGTTTTATATCTTAACCTATCGCAACTCATCAAACAAGAACTGTCTTGAAATTACGATATAAGATGTTACAAAGCTCAACATATCTAAATAATCCACGCAAATTTAGGTTTACCCAAACTTTCAGCACCTCCCAACTAATTTTCTGGTACTAAGCTCATAAGATAGAAATCCCAACCGAACGTGTAGCCCCAAAATCCAAAAGATCTCAAATGTTCCTACATAACTCGGTTCTAACTTGTCTTTCTTTCCAAACGTACTACACCTCTCTAAGGCGAGACCTTCAATCACCCATAACCTATCAGCATTAATTCAAAAGTTTCCCACTGCTACTAAGCTAACACTTTCGACAATTTGGCTGCCTCAAGCCTTTCCTGTATAACCACTATCTTATTGGTTATTTCTTGTACCAAATTCAATCCATTCAACTCACTCTCTCCAGTTACGGCCCATAAAACGATAACCTACATTCCTTTCCATAACATGCTTCAAATGAGGCACATCCATACTCGAATGATAATCCCCACCTTAGGGAAAAACTCATCTCACGAAAGTGAGTATTCCAATTACCTCTAAAATCTACCATACTTGTCCTAAGCATAGCTAGGAATGAGGTGACTTAGTCAGTCCATTGACTACACCCAAATCGCATCGTATCCACTACTCACACTTGGAACTTGACACAATATCTTTTTCCTTAGTATTATCCTTTCCCACTTCTACTCGGGTAACTCAGGTTGTAGCAACAATCCTGAAGACCCTTGATACTTAACTTCCACTTCTGAATATGCTAAATACTTACTACCGCAACTAGCTATATTCTTCTTCATACTCAACCATCAATTAGTTAACCTAAAACCACACAACAACGAAGCCCTCCAGATGGAAGAATACTTTGTCCGTATACGCCCTTCAATAGCCAAGGTCCTTACATCTCTCCAAATGGAGGTCCAAACCTTGTCTAACCAATATGAACCACTCTCTATCTCTTTTTCCACACTCTGATGTCCAAGCCACAGCAACATCTTATGTTGACGCTCTTTGGCTTTGGAACATCTTATCTATCACCACTCCTTTTTCTCAACCTAGATCGATCATCGTACATCAATCTCGAACTCATTCTTGGCTTCACTCCTTCTTCCTACTTCACGGTACAACATCTACATTTGCCTTTCCCAGATGGTACATGCCTCGAAATAAACTCGACTGACATAACATCCATCCATCATCTTTGCCTCATGTTCAATCCTTCCGATTGAAAGTGTGTTGGAGACATTCATGATCCGTATAAATTACTCTCCATGTCTCGTTCACTTAATGCCTCTAGCATTATAAGGCAAAACCTACCACGTTAGTCATGCAATCCTTCTTAAGAACCTTCAGTTGTCGTGACGTACAAGCAATCACTACTCTTTTTTCCAACATGCTTTCTAAATCCTTACATCGCCATCATAATATACTATACGAAATCGCCTGCTCCTTCCGTAATGGCCAGATCGACTCATTTACCCATTTGATTCCTTCCACATCTAGATACTTCCACTTTTGCACGTTTAGTTTCTTCCACTGTTTTGGAAAACTTCACGTACATCTTCTCTTCCTTCAGTGACTCCACGATCATCTTCACGTGCGACTCGTACTCCTCCTTAGACTTCGGGTCGGTTTAAAATAATCGACGGATAATATAACGTTTTATCTAGCTTGTCTATATACATGCCTATAGCACATCCCGGCTCAGTAACTCTACTGAAAACCGCTGGTGCATTGGTTAACCCAAAAGCATAGCCGTAAAACTTCAACGGTCCATTGTACGCATCCTAAAAATATCCTTAGCTACGTCATCCCCTTGGCACCTCCATTGGTAGACATCAAATACGAATTTTCTATCTCATTCTTCTCAACTCCTGCCATGCACATCCTAACTACCCACCTTTCGTTTCTAGCAGACAAACGAAAACGGAGCTGCTTCCCACCAACAAGTAGTCGCTCGTTGGCGTAGAGGTGTCTAGGCGGCGCAGGGCGCCCGAGCACCTTGCAACTCCGCATATCAATCCACACCTCTTGCCTTTCTAAAAACGTCAAACGACACGAGCCTTCGCAAATCGGCATCGCTCCTTGTACTAATTTCATATGAAATCTTATTCTACGACGAGGGGTAAACCCCACTAAATCTTGAGAAACACTTTGAGAAGCTCACATACTACTAAAGTATCACTAAATTTCGACTCATATGCTTTGGTACTCCTACGAGACCTCGCATCCTCTTTAGTTCGTTTCCTCACGAACCTTAAACACTTTATAGCTCACTAAGGTAATTTAACTACCTTCTTGTGGCATACCATCCCAGCCTTATGCCTCAACAACTAATTCTCTCATACGGATACATCAACGCTCCCATAACTAAGAGTTACTAAGTAAAACGAGAATTCTCAAATTCTAATTTGGAATCGTGAATAATTCTATTCGCTTCGCTACCATCAATCGCACCACTCTGAAGATATGACCTACCATCAACTCTAGAACCACGCCATGAAGAAATACCAAACTTCACATGCACCAATTAGTATGGACCCAAAAATCACACAATCCCAAAAGAAGAAACAACCGAACATAAAAATCGACATAACGAACGAACCTCAGACCTAACAAACGCATCAACGATGCTAGAAACACCCAATGAATAATACCACGTACCATGACCCATTAATTAAAAGATTAAAAACCTTTGTACCAAAACCGACTTTTTACCCAAGGAAACTTTCCTTCATAACCTTATACCAATCATTTTAAAACAATAGAATCACCTTAGTTAATAATGCCAATAATTTTAAGTGTAAAAATAAATTTAAATAAATTTTTCATAAACTTATTTTAATTATGATTTTATAAAAGAAATCAAAAGATGGTTAAAATAAAAAAACAATGTGTTGCATTTTATTTAAATAATTATATTTGAAAGAGGTTTTTAACACCTAACGATATGATATCGACTACACCAAAATTACTTTTGAAAAAGGCAATTATGAACTCCGCAACAAAAGACATCATGATAGCAAAATAGACTCCCAAAATACCTTAAGGATTCCAATACAAAAATGTTAATTTTCTTGAAAACGAACACGACAGGAACTCTTGCAAACCAAACAAACCATGAGAACTCATCCATACCAACGGTCTTAGAACCAAACCAAAAAGTATCGTCACCTTTAGACAAAGGAAAACAACCAAAACGCCAAACGGAGAACGTAGAACACCAGTTCTATGATAACACCCTAGAATACAACACGAGCATTAGATACTCAACGAACAACGAGCTAACAAAAAAAAAAAAAAAAAAAATAAAAAAAAAACGAACCAACTTAAGAACGCGACGAACAAGAGCCAACATGTTATCGATGTATCCGCAAACGATAGATGAAAGGGAACCTTACCATCTACGCAACCCAACCTAATATAATCGCCCAATCGGTTAAGAGGAATTCTCTAACCACACAACCATCCTCAACAGGATCTCACATCACATCTACACTACCATCTACACAACTATCCAGACTTACATCCTTACATAATACATACAAGCAACAATGATCAATGCAATCAAAGTCACAAGTCCACGTGTGTGTTGCCTTTATAATTATGTTCGCGACCATAATTATAATTGCACCTTTTTCACACGTGTACTTACTTCCAAGACCACACATCTCAATGATAACACACATCTACCACATAGCACTTAATAATAATCCAAATATAACTCAAACATGATAATCCATCTAACGAACCATAAAATCCCAATCGACCAAACGAAACAGAAGTCACATCGTGACCCAAAATATAAAAGCAATCCTCGATTATAGCAACGCATCGAGGTAGAAAACGAAATAAACTTATGTTGGGCCTCGCTTGGGTTTGACTTTTCTCTCTCAAAAGTCACCCAACTCCGCGGGTCCAGTGAGGTAAACAATCTCCCAACGATATCTCCTAGGGGTAGGGGAAGACATGACTAAAACAATAACAAAGGGGTATATACTATTAGATCCCCATAATGAAAAAGTATATATTTCATATTATATAGTAGTAATTCAAAATAGAAAGAATTTCAAAGCTTTTAGGTAGCGGGAACATACGGTATATACGTACACAAACACTTATGCCCTAAAATGCAACTATATGAGGGACCCTTAAGCTATAGTCTAGGCTCAACCACCTAGTTCTCTATAACCAAAGGCTCTGATACCAATCTGTCACACCCCGCCAAGGCGGAAACGCGAGGCGTAAACAAGAATGGATATCATCACAACACATGGTGTCTATATAGAGAATACTAAAATGAAAACTAAAGTAAAGCAAAGACACAAAGTGTCATAACAATACCCAAAACCTAATGGTGTCTTTATTAATGAGAAAGAGGTCTCGTCAATAAATGACATGCAAAAACATAATCCAAACAATTCATGCAAACGCATTTATTCAAACAGAAAGCATAAATAACTCCAAGCATCCTACGGTCTCTTCTAGCCACTTCGCTCTATCTTAGCACCATTAAGCTCACCTGAAAATGATGCTTAAAAACGTCAACACAACGGTTGGTGAGAGTCATAGGTTTAAGACTCACATTATAAACCTTTCAAACCAATTACTGTGATTATCAAAACAATATAGGACAATTATGCAACATATGAACTTATGCTAACATGCAAACCAAATCACCATATCAAACCAACCATACATATACTGGGTAGGCGTACCCCTCCGATCCCACATACGTCACTTACGCACCTAAAAGTCTACCAGCTGAAACTTATATTTAGGCCTGGACCCATACCAATTCACTGAGTTGATCAATCTCAAATTAACGATCCGTGAGTTGATCAACCCCACTATTAATGATCCTCAACACAACACAATATCATGCAACAACAAGCCATATGCAGTCACATAATGTCCACACGCAATCAAAACACATAATCATAGCAATTCAAAACATTTTCAAAACACTTAGCATCATTTCCATCCCAATTTAAAACATTAAAAAGATAGACTATGAAACTCACCTGATGCTTAGCTTCCTAAAAGAATCCAACAAAAGCTTCACAAACACTTCGCGGATAATCTAAACAATTAAGCACACAATAAGCTACCATCAATTAGGCATTCAACCCAATATAATGTAACCTCAACTATGATGGATATCTAAGCTATCTACCATAGTTCTATACTTGATTTTTAACCCTTTCCAACTCCTACATATGCCATTTACACTTCAATGTTACACTTTAATTTTTTTAGTTTTGAGCAAAATTTTATACCCACTTACGCGTCCTAAATAAACCACTTAAACACTTCCACAATTCAAACCAAAATTCACCATGCTACATATATGTCCTATAAACCTCTCATAGCTATCCCAAAGCCATTACCCTTTTACAAATACCCTTAAGAAATTCATTAATCCAAAGTGTCCAGAATTCGTCCAGAATCTGACCCCCTAAAAGTATGACATAACCAACTTAAACTTCATAACCTGATTTTGTAACGACCTTTTGACCCACTTCCCGACCATAAAAACTCATGAGAACAACTTTTATGGAAAGTAGACTCTCTGAGGTTATCTTCAGTATGTTGTAAATTGTTTATTTGATAATTTATGACTGAGTTATGACCGTTACAAAACTGCCTAACTTTCTGCAGTGAATTAAACAACTAATTCGGGCGATCTAGACCCTAACGCATGATCAAATCTCGTAACCAATTAAACTAATGATCAAACAATTATTATAACATTATAAACTTCCAGAAAAATCAAAGCCCTAATTTATAAACCCTAATCCATCAAGTTTAAATTACATTAATTGAAAATTAAATAACTAGAATTAACAAAGATTAGAAAATACCTTAAAAGAAAACCCTAATTTTTTTTCTTCTTTTCTTCTTGTGGTCAACCGAACCTTCAATAGGGAGGTTTAGGGGTTTTATTTTTGTATTTATAGGCCTCCTAAAAGATCCTAGATAAAGCCTAATTAGTATTTGTCTCTAATTAAAACTCTTTTTTTTCTTTTCCCTTTTTCTTTTCCCAAAACCGGCCGATTGGCCCTTTATGTATTTTATTTATTTATTTATTAATTATATAATTACTTGTATTTCCTAAAAATTTTATAAAAACCTTAACAAATTTGACTATACCTTTTTGCATAAACGAGATTCACTAGACTTTTAAAAATAACTTTTTGACTTTTCATTTTCAACTTAAATTTCCAAAAATAGAATTTTTTACATTATTCTTAACTTACCACTTAAAATCTAAATCTATCTTAGATTACTAACACAAAAATACGTATACGTAAAATTAATTACACATTTATCACATAAACACTCGAATCTCAATAATCATTTCCTTGTCACTCAAAAGTGGACGAAATGAACTCAACCAATTTCACCACCATTCCAATCTCATTGAGATGATCACACTCAATAGATTGATTACCAATACCTCACATAACCACATAAATCATATAAACACACAAAATCACATACATCATATATTACAATAGGCAACGGTTGACTTAACCGGAAAAGTTTTATAAAGGATTAGTACTGTTAGTCTTGTCAATTAGTACTGCTAAGTATAATTAGTACAGTTAGTTATACTTAAGACTGCTTGTTAAAACTGTTAGTCATACTTAATACTCTCAAGAAGAAAATTCTTCGGATTGTGTATTTTTGGCTATGGACTAACATCTGCAGGATAAGCAAATTAAGTGCCTGAAGTTGAATGTTTCACCTCTAAGGTATTGTTTGAGGGGAGGCTATTTATGTCAAGCATGGATGGAAAGACATGTAATATCAAAAGTATGTTAAAAAGAATCAAAAATATCTTGGCATGTCAAAAGATGTCGGGACACAAAGATACCACAGTCTAGTGGTCCCCCTGTAAAGGTTGGTGATGAGGCTGTCCATAAGGAGTTGGGTGACAGAATGGAAAGGGCTGCCACTACTGCTTCTAGCTTAGAAGCAGAGCAGGACAGTAGTAACATCAATAGGACCCAATCTATGGCAACACTTAATGAGCCATGTCCTTCGGGAACTGGTTCAGGTAGTGGTCCCAGGTGCCAAGATACCATATTGGGGGTGTAGATGCTCAAACTAGGTTTGAGACTACATCTAAACAGTCTAATGATCCACCTCTCTCAAGTGTTAACACACTTGGAAGTGGGGAGGACATTATGAAACTTATGGAATTGCTGGCACATTGTATAAAACTGTCTGAATTGGTGAGAAAAAGAAAAGAGAGATATAGTGAGATGAAAAACAAATAGAGAGTTGTGTGATAAAAACAGAAAGAGTGAATTGGTGAGCAAAAATAATTGAGAGATAACGTGAGCATAAAAACAGAAAGAGAGACTGTGAGTGCCAAGATTTGGTGATGGAAATGATTTTTGGATGAAATTGAGGTTAAAACTGCTATATCCAAGTTAGTACTGCTGGGCATCACTTAGTACTGTTGGGCATTACCTAGTACTGCTGGCTATGTTTTAGTACTGCTGGGCTTAAAGTTAGTACTCTTAGGCTAAAATTAGTAATGCTGGATGACCGTTAGTACTGTTTGATCCATAACAGAATTTCCTTTACTAATTCTAGCCGTTGAGATATTTCTGCCAACTATCTAGGCTATAGGGTTTAACTAATTGTATAATTCGTGATCTTTCTATAAATTAGTAAGATTTCTTCAAGATAAGAACAAAATTCTTTCAGTCGGTCAAATCACAACCCTAAGTGCTCTCTATATTATCTCTATTAACCTTGCCAAGCTTACATACTCTCATCCACGACCTCATCCTAGAAGTTTAATCGTATTTTTCTCTCATCAAATGGCGAATTTGGAGTTTTGCGACAAACACAACATGGTGGCCTACTTACAGAAGCCATAGGGAAGTGAAGCCTTTCATCAAATTATGGATTTTCTAAATGCTAGTCATTTCAAGTATGCCCTTATTGAGAATCCCAAGATATATATTTCCTTAATCCAACAGTTTTTGGGAACAGCTACTGCTAGAACAACTGATGATGGAGAAATGGAAATAACTGCTAGCATTGATGGACAAGTCAAGACTATCACTGAAGCATCTCTAAGAAGATACCTCAAGTTGGAAGACTCTGATGGTATTACTTCTTTACAATATACAGATATTTTTGAGCAACTTGCTCTTATGAGGTATGTGTCTGATTCTGCTAGACTTACTTTTCAAAGGGGATACTTTTCTCCCCAATGGAGGTTTTTCATTCATACAATCCTTCACTATTTAAGTCCAAAGACAACAGCTTGGGAGAAATTTAGTAGCAATATAGCAACTGCTATAATTTGCTTAGCCACAAACAGGACTTTCAATTTTTCAAAAATGATCTTTGATGCTATGGTAAAGAATTTGGATAGCACACACAAGTTTTTAATGTATCCAAGATTTCTTCAAATCTGTTTATACAAACAAAAGAGACTTCTTCAACCTCACACCAGAACTTATCCTACTCCTACCCTTACACAAAAACTGTTTAGCAACATGAAAATGGTTTCTAAGGGTTATTCTGGGGTAGACATTCCTCTATTTGCTATAATGATCACTGCACCTGAGTCCTCTCCTTCCAGAATAACATCTTCACCATCCTTATCACCCCAAACACATCAATCATCACCACTTAGGGATATAACCAGACAGGCAGATGAGTCAGTTTTGATTCCTATCAACCCTAAGTAGCAGATGAGGCTACATTAGGCAAGTATGGATGTTGATGTAGAGAGGGGGTGCTATACTCACATTAGCTTAGATGCATGGTCAGGCCAGTGTTACCATACATAAGGATTCCTACCAGGCCCCATGATTTACCTTCTCCTAAGGTTACACACATTGGACGGTGTTGATGGCAGTCTGCAACAAAATGAACTTGATGGATTTGATTACAATGTTGACAGAATAGAGTTGACGTTTTGGAGAATGACTTTGCAGAGACAAGATGGGTATAGTTCTACTCTTTACAAAAACTCATCTTAAGAGTGAAAACTTGGAGAAGATAGTCAAGACAAATAAATTAGAGCAGGGCCAGGGATAGTTATTTAGTGGATTAAGTATGCTAAAGAGTATTCTTCCAAAAATGGGGAGGACGATCTTTGACATAATAAAGATCCTACAAATCTCATTGAACACCTGTCGCAAGGACATGGAATATGTTTTGATGTTTAGTATGCTGTTGAAGGATTTACTATACCAGTTGTTACCTGTTACCACTGCTAGTGGACTCCTGAGTTGTACTGCTGCTGCAAATTAGTGTACATTAAACGGAGTTGTAGAAATAGAAAAGAGATAAGATAAAGGAAAAGTATTATGAGAAGAAGATGAATTTGTTCAGAAGAAGTCAAGAAGCAACTTAAGAGCAAGGAAGACTTGGCATGAGAAGTCTTAGACGTGCAAGAACAGATTAATGAGAAGAAAGAACCAAAGGATTGACTAGGATGCAAATAATAGCTAAACAATACAAGAAGATTTGTTAAAGCAAGACAAGAACAAGAAGTTGTAGCAGAAATGATCAAGCCCATGTTGTTGATTGGGTTTAGTGTTCCTGCTGTGCTAAGATATCACTGCACTTCTAAAATAGATCTTTCTTATGCTGAAGTAAGAAGAACATTGTGCATGTTTTGAAAAATTGGGTGGATACAGCTACGTCATTTCAAAGGAATGGCTATAGAGAATCATTAGACCTTCTATTTTAAAGAGTATGGATCCAAAATAGTGTTTTGTTCCTCGGGATTCTGAGATGGAAAAAGGAAGTGATGAGAGTCGGATTTAATTTCAAACAAAGTCTAGTAAAAAGACGATCCAAGAGAAGATTTGATGAAGACAATGCCAATAAACTAAACTAGAGGATGATGCTGAGAAGAACGAGCGTAGGGATAGTATGGAGGTAGTTCTAAGGGATGCATATTGATCATTTGATGTTGGTCTCTTGCTACTAAAAAACCCAATAGTTGACTGGGAAGACACATGTTTTGACAGAAAATATGATGTATTAACAACTCATCAAAGACAGCTGGAAGTTCTAAAAACTACAAAATATTCAGTGAAATGCTTGATGATTTTGATAGGCAAGATGTCCTGGATCTACACAGACTGGTACAAGAAAGGTATGATGCAACAAGTCCAGAAGGATATGACTTGTTACTTTGGGAAGATCTGAAGATTTTATTTGAGCCTAATGAAGAAGATGAAATATGGAAGAATCAACAGGACTACAACTTGATAAGTTGGAGATTATTTGACTCATGTGGAATTCATATGTTGTTGACGCATACTGGAATTGCTATTCACATGATGATAGAGAAGAAATATCCTCTTACTCAAGAAATGCTTTCAAGGATGTTAAGTAGAAGACTAGAGGTTGATCAAGAAAGTGAAATGGCATATGAATTACTAACGATGTTAGTAATTCATTAACCTTTACTTAATTTATTTCTTGGATACTCACAAGGCTCGCTCGCCCATCAGGCGGGCTATGCAACTAAATTCTTTACGTACATATTATTTCCAATGAATCATTGCTATGTTAAATGTCCGTTCACAATACATTGTCGATCGATTTCATAGTTTTCCATTAATAAAAGTTGAGGCCATACATTGTTTAATGTTAGGTTATTTCTTTAGAGGCCAGTTTTCTCTCATGGGCAATTATATGTCCCTGTCTCAAGGGTCAAGAGCAGGAAGGTTTTGAAGATTTTTTGTTGTGATAAAGATGTTAAATACACAAATTCAACGACCAACATTGTGCATAAAGAAGCTTTAATTATGCAAAAAAATTATTTCCTCATATCGGATTACCATTCATTTCTTTCTGTTCTTTATTCACTCTATAAATATTTCACGATTATCATAATTGATTAACCGTTACTTAATTTATTCCTTGGATACTCACAAGGCAAGCCCGCCCATCGGGCGGGCTTTGCAACTAGTATATAATTATATTATTTATTTATATAGATATATAACATATATACATATATACATAATAAATCTTATATATATATATATATATATATATATATATATATATATAAATTATATATATATATATATATATATTATACACATAAAACATATACATAAATACATATACACAATATACATATACAATATACATCATACACATATACCACTATTACATATACAAACTATATATAATATATAATATACTATAATATATAATATATATTCTATATATTTAATATATATATACTTTATATATATATATGTATCTATATTTATATATTATATATATACATATATTATACATTTAACTATATATACATATACATATAATATACATATTATGTTCCCTATACATATATCTATATATACATTTGAATATATATACATATATATATGTTACATATATATATATAAATATATATATACATAAATTATATCTATACATAATATTATGAATAGACATATATAGACACGTTATATATATATCGTTTTATGTATATATATATATATGTTTATATATTTAAATCTATATATAATATATTTTAATATATATATATATATAGATATTTATATTAGTCTATATGCTGTATTATCTATAACAGATTAAATATGTTATATTCTACATATATATGTATATGTAAATATACATCTTATATGTATATGTATATATACGTATATATAATATGTATATTCACTATAACACGTGGTGGGTACGTCTGTGGGTTTAGGATCCCCCCCCCCCCCCAGTGTGATATGTGGGGGGTGGTTTATAAGTTTGTAAAAGAAAATTTAAAAAAAATGTTTTCTAAAAAGGGTGAGGCATGGGGGTCGAACCCATGACCTCCCCCTTGTATACCACACGTCCCACACACAACCTCTGCTAACACTAGTGCCCTTGGGTCTTTTCTGCTAGGAAACCCACCTTTAATTCTTTTAACCCTTTTTAGCAATTTAGCATCAGCATTTAGGGCTTTTTCCCAGCTTATTCAAATAAGCTGGCAACCATTTTTTATTTTTCATAGATTCCTAATAACTTTAGCTACTTTTTGTAATTTTCCTAGATTTTTATAAAAACGTTTAGTATTTTTTATAATTCATTTAGGTTAAAACAGTAATTAAATCATAATAAATAAAATAAAAGTCAAAAAAATATAATTCTTTTTTTCAAAATTTTCTTTTATCATGTAGGACCTAGGAAAAGTAAATTTGCTTTCGTAGGGTTAATTTTGCAAAATTTCATTTTTTAAAGAACGAGTTTCGACCCCGTTTACGTTTTCTTCGCGTTTTTAACTTTAAAAGCCTTCGTTTTTGGTCTAGTTTTTTTATTCTTACTTTTTAGCCACTTAGGGTTAATTAAAAGCTAAAAATTCATTTTAGGATCAAAATGTGATAAATTAGGTTTTTAAGTCGCTTTTTTTACGTTTTCGTTCTCGTTTTAAATTTAAATCTTTTTTAGCTTTCGTTTTTAGGTTTCCTTTATTCGTTTTTGCATTTTATTTGTAGAAATAGATAACCAAATCAAATATTTGATTATTCAAGCATAATTCCCAAACTGACACTCGATTTTCAAATTCACGCCTCGTCGGGAAGAACGACCCGGGTCTAGTTTTAAACTTTGTGGATAACGAAGTGAGAAACCGAAACTTTCGGTAATACTATACTACTATCATTGATATTATCCTATTTGTTATATATTTATATATATTTATTATATATTTATATGTAGTAAAAGGACACTTGTCAATAATCGTATGCAAACTCAATTTTATTATCTCTTGCTCTTTTAAATTTCTCAATTTCCAAAGCTTCATTCGAATGTGTGAGAAACATTGGAGTATACCCTAGACCAATAACCCTCTCATCGTAGAGACTAGGTCTCAATTCTTTTGCTTTACAAAAATAACTTGGATTTTCAAAACCTATTCCTTTCGACCATTATACATTTATCCTTAGAAGGCATGATCATATGTATTGTCTGATGCGTTTGTCCGATTTTATGAAGTTTGTTTTCACAATCATTTCATCTTTCCAAACACTTTTTATTTTCTAAATCCTTGTTACGTACACATTCTTCCAATTCTGAAATTTTCGTTTGTTTTTCTAAAATTTTCTCTTGAAGCCTCACTACATTATTATTCATCTCGACTAATTGACGACTCATCTTATCAAATAAAATCTCTTGTTCATCAATCTTTTTCCTATGATGTTTATCATTATCACAAAGAGCAGAATATCTAATCATATATTGATATCTTTCTTCCTCAAGTTTAGCATATTGTGCTTGAAATTCAGTGTGAGTATCAATCACAACATGTTTAACTTTGAGTTGTTCTTTTAAAGCATCTGTTTGAGCAAGCAAATCATCATTCTTTTTGTTCAACACTTTTATTTGTTCATTAAATTCATTGTTTTTCTCCTCAAAAGTGTTTACTTGATTCTTCAAAACATCATATTTATCTTGTAAATCCTTCTTTTGATTTTCTAAATCTTTGCTTTGTTGATTTACTTTCTCAATATGTTTTTGACATTTAGCAATCTTTTGGTTAAACTTCTTAATCAATTTATCAACTAAATGATCCTTTTCTTCAGAATCATTATGATCAAATTCTTACTGATCATGATCTGTTTGAGATACAATATAATTTTCATTAAAATTTTCACTAGCAAATTCTATTGCATCATGAAAAATTTCTTGATCATCATCATTGTCTACAAATAAACCATAATTAGTAGAGTTATCATAATATTCTGAAGTTTCATATTCAGATTTACTTTCAGAATCTGATGTGTAATAAGATACCTCAACAATGGTTTCTTCTGTAGATGATGAACTTTCCTCTGAATCTGAAAGAACCTTTTCCATTTTAGCCATGAAGACCATATTTGCATTGATCTCTTGATCTGAATCACTACTAGACTCCATCCAAGCTTGGTCCTCAGCAAGAAGCACTTGTTCATCACTATCTTTCTTAGCTAGCAACATCTTTCTCTTGTAGTATTTGTAGTCTTTAACCTTTGCTTTCTTGCAGTCTTTGGCAAAATGCCCTTCATTCTTGCAATTATAGCACTTAACTTTGCTCATATCCCTTTTCTTCTCATCAGCCTTCTTATCCTCTTTATTTTCTTCTGACTTCACGTACTCTTGTTTCTTGTTTGTCGAAGAAGAAGCTGAAGAAGTTCTCAAATTGTTGTTTGTTGGCTTAGCATAATACTTCTTTCGATTAAAAGCTTTTGCTAACAACGCGGTAATCTTTTTTAAATCACTGATATCTTCATCATTACTTCTTTCAGATTCTGATTGAACTACAACTTTTTCTTTGCGTTTACTCACTTTTGTTTTCTCAGCAACCAACGCTAATAGATCTGAAGTAACCACAACAGCTTTCTTCTTATATCCCATAGCATCATTCACATCACCTTGGTTTTGCTTCAGAATGTTGTAGAGATCATCAATATTGATATCCATTAAGTTCTTGGTTTGCCTCATCAGTGTACCATAATGTTTCCATTCTGGTTGCAGATTGTTCAAGAACTTGTAATTCAACTCACAATTATCTTTCTCATAACCACACTTCTTCAAATCATTAATCACTTGTAAGTAACGAAGATAAGTATCAAGCAAATGTTCTCCTTCAATAGCTTTGAAAGTCTCATACTCATACAAAATTGCAGATTTCCTATCTTGTTCACCATACTCAGAACCACGCATTTGCCTTTCAAGAGCATCCCATAAATCTTTAGCAGTATCATTGCTATCAATGAGAGAATAAATGTCATTTGAAAGCCCTTGAATCAAAATAGATCTTGCAAGACGATCAATTTTTTGAGTCTTTTTCTCTTCAACAGTCCAAAATTGGGGATCTTTGAGAGTAGGAGGTGCATTCGGTGCAGTTCCAGCAAGTGACACTTGAGCAACAACAGGCAATGGGTGATCACCATTCTTAATAGATTTTATCATTGCTTCACCATCCGATTGCTCTTCAAGATAGTTCATAAACCATTCACGCCACTGAGAGTATTCACCCCGATATAACAACGGAATTCGCATTGTCGAACCAACCGTAATTACGTCTCGACTCATCTTGTCTCGAACAAAAATGCCGATGCTCAACGAATAATCCAACAAGCTCGCTCAATTAATCATCACAAACTAATTTGCTTAAACAAAAACTATTTAATTCTCAATTAAAGTCGTAGACTAAAAAAATATCTAACACAAAATTTTAACAATCATCATCATTTTTTTATTATTATGAACAACACTACTACTAAAAAATGTTTTTACTAACAAAAATGTTTCTATTAAAAAAATGTTTCTACTAAAAAAAATTATTTAAGCTCAATTAAAAACGTAGACAAAAAATAATCTCAAAATTCAGTCCAAAATTATAATCAACCTCGAACTATCGAACCGTAACAAAAACCGTCGTCTAAAAAATTTATACCAACAAAAATTTAACACTAACAAAATCGAACACAAAATTAAGATAAATTTTTTTTAAATTTCGTCCAACTCAACCTTTGAACTCACCACGCCAGTCCAATATTCTAGCCCATCATTTCATAATGAATTTCACGCTAGTCTTTCTTGCATTATATATATACTCAATTTTCTCCGAATATGACGTCGTTTTTCAACGGTCCAATCATTAGCCTAATACCATTTTTGCCTATGATCCAAGTCACGCCACCGGAAGCAAAACCAATTGGCCCAATCAGCAATAAGTAAAAAAAAAATCATTTCCGCTCGCCTAAGAATGAGAAAAAAAGAAACTTACAAAACAGACCTTCAACTTTTACCCATTTATGACTTTTTTTTATAATAAAACTTAATTATCAAATATATAGTACATATCTACCGGTTCATTCAGATAAAAAAATACCATCGGAAAGATTTTGGAATTGCGAACAAAATAAATCCAATATTGCAATGTTTCTAACATAGGTACGATTTTATAAAAAATGTTAGAAGTTTAATTTATATATATTTAAAAAAAATTCTCAAAACACACCCTAAACTACCTAATAACTTTAAAATAAATAATAGATGTCAAGAACATACAATTCTGTTAAAGTTTAAATTATATAAATAACATATACTTTTTTGCTATTTACGACTGCATTTTAGATTTCGCATTCATATTTATATATTTATATACATACTAAAAGTCATTCGCTCTATAAATAACGTATACTCTCAGCCCAACGACAAATACTCATTCAAATTCCGTGATTGTTAAAAAAATGCTCAGTAAAATAAAATACATATGTTGCATACAAGTTAACCCTGCCGCAATGCGCGAACACATTCTCACTCAATATTCATTCGAAATTGATTCGCAAAAAAATTATGCCCCGCAGCAACGCGCGGAGGGTATATTGCTTGTTATGATATAATACCTGGCTCTCTTCCTTTAATTTTCACTAAGTTACGGTAGATAGTAAAAGTGCCAGCCCAATGATTTTTGTTAGAAGAAAAAAATATTATCCCAAACCAAGATTAACCCTAAAGCTAGTGATCTTACTTTTATTTTCGAAAAGTAAATGAAGCAAAGCTTCAAAAGATATATGATGTAGTTTTTTTTTTTTTGAGATTTTGATCTTTAAAGATCTTGAAATTATTGTTGGACACAAAAAGAAAAAACCGAGATCTATGTTTTCTTTTCGTTTTTCTTTCGAGCCTCTTTTTTTTATAGTTTCTGTGTGATGGTTGATGTTGTTTTATAAGGAGGATGGGATTTAGATCGAGTCGGATATGATGATGGTTTGGTTTGACAAGGATCTGTGATGATGGTTATGTTTCGTGTTTGATCTTGAATGGTCTTGAACTTTGTTCTTTGACACGAAAAACAAATAAATCTGAGATCTTGTTACTTTATTTTCTAGTTGTTTGAATCTGGTATAGATCTGAGTTTTAAAAAAATGTATAGTTTCTTTTTATAAAAAAGGTAGTTCGGTTCCTTCTATTTATACTTGTTCGGTTCCTTCTGATTTAAGTTGTTCGGTTTCTGCTATTGATTTGAAGTTGTTCGATTCCTTATGAAAGTAGTTGTTCGGTTTCGTCTTTATGTAGAGTTGTTCGTTGATTAGTCCAGACTATTCGCGGTCTTTTACTTTGGACCTTAAAGTCAAACTTGGTCACAAGTTGATTTCAATTCATGTCGTACAATTCAGTTACATACAAACTTTTTTAGATCTCGAAAAAAATTTTTTAAAGCTGGATTTTTTTAATTCTGATTATGCAAATTGATAAGCTTTTTGGATCCCTGGAATTTTTTTTTTTGTAGACGGGAGATAAGCAATAAGCTATCAAATCTATCTAGATAAAGTTATTTAGCAGATTTAATGACGATATAAGCTCAACCAGAACTGATAAACACCAAAAATAAAGCTGATAAATCTTATAAGAACTAATATAAGCTAATCTTGAAATAAGCCTAAGTAAATCTGTATGAAATAAGAACGTTAAGCAATCGGAAAAAGCAAAGTTAGTACTCGAAATAAGCTTCACATCGACAGAATTATAAGCACACGAAATAAGCTGATCCTAAACTGAATCACTAAATAAGCAGAAATAAGCAAATTCTCAATCTCACAAACACATTCAAACACTAAAATAAGCACTAATCCGCAATCATTGACTCTTGATACCACATATTAAGCATATAAGATCTTGATTAATGACTAGTGTGTGTAAATGAAGGTGTAATTAGTGTGTGGGTTTAGAGAGATAAATACCTAACTTGCATTTTGATTAAATGAAGTTGTTACATCTAACCATGGCATAAATACCCTATTTATAGCCTTATTAGATTGTTGACTAAACTTTCCTAACTTGACACAAATAGTCCCTGCACTTTATAATAGTGATTACAAGTAGAACATGTCTTTATTTCTAACATTATTTTTAGTCGGTTTTTATTAAAATCGTCGTTTTAATTATTCGCGAGTCCTCTTTTAGATATTTATTCATTTTAACGATCGAGAAATCAATAATTCTATATTTTAGCTTCGAGAGCTTAATTATTTTATTTTAGTACCTTTTCAACTTTTATCCGCATTTGGTAGAAACCGCGTCAAAATCGTGTTTTTACAAAATATAACGAGATTAACTTAAAAATTGGGTCGGGAACTATGTAATATAAGTTTAAAAAAATTGAGCAAACCAAGCCCAACCCATATAGGGGGAGGGGGTGGCTACTCTATCAAACAAACATCCATTTTTATATTATTTTTTTAAATATGGAAAATAACTAGTAAAATCCCCTGTATAAGTCATAGCCCCACTCAAATCATACCATAAACACACAGATAGAAAAAAAACGACTCACCTCCCTCGCTTGTTCACTGTGCGACGCAGCAACACAAAAACCATCAAAAATAATCATCAAAAATCCACCAAATCATCTCCATTACACTTAATATTAATCATAAATCAAACCCTAACTATTACTTAACATAAATAATCACCATGCATCAAGATTTAGGAGTTCTTGATTTTTATTAAACTTTTAATTTTAGGGTTTTGATATAATTGGGTGCAAAAAGATCATCAAGGGTTTATTGTTAAGTGTTTTAAACAAGTTTGGTGTTACAAAATCAAGGTTTGGGATCATTGTTTTTGTTTGTGGTGCTCGGCCGAATATCAAACCCACAAGGGATTGATATTGTTGATTTTCCTTCTATTGATTTGTGTTTGTAAGTCCCTCTTGTTATCTTTTTATTATTGGATGATTATATATATTCTTGCATGTGTTTAGTTTTATGTCAAGAATCCATGGATCTAGTTGCATGTTGTGTTTTGAAGTATATAATTGATATGGGGTGATTAGGAGAGGTTGTAGGATAGTTTAGGAGTGTTGGAGTTGTTTGTGATATGAATATTGGCGTTTTGAAGGGGTTGAAAGACACCCATTTAGGTCAGAAAGTTAGGCGTCTAATTCAACAAATTTAAAGTTTTCAAAACTCATGTTAGTCTTAGTAATATGATATGTGTCGTTCATAGCTTCGTTTCGGTATAAGGGGCGTCTTGTAACTCTTAAAAATGAATTTTTTATGTCCGTCGATAGTTTCGAATCGAGTTGTGTCAAATTCTGCACTAGTTGGTTTTGTGCAGAATTTTTGGTCAACTTGCGAGCGTCATAGCTTTATCTCCCGAAAAGATTTTCTAGAGTTTCTTGTAGCTAAAAATAACACTGTGTTCTTGAGTTTACTTATTAAAGAAAAATAAAGGAATGGAAAGTAAACACTTTTCTCTCAATTCTAGGAGGAAACACTTTACTTTAAGAATGAACAAAATTACAGAGAACACGTATTATGGTTTCTTTTAATTTTCTTTCATTTTCTTTTTTAACTTTAACTCGAGAACACAGTGTAAGTTCAAAGAGTTTATTTTTCATCGAATGCGGCCTCATAAATTTTAAATAAGTAGAAGTTGGTCAAAATATTTTTGCAAGAATTGTTGTCGAAACTGCGTTTTAGGACCAGATTTTTGATTGTGAAGATGTGATGAGCAGACATAGCAAAACATAATATTTTTAGATAAAATTTTATTTGCAGCAAGTACATGATGTGTATGAATTACTAGAATTTTTCCAGAATTTTCTGTATAGTTTAAATAGGTCTGATCATGTCCAACATTAGCAATGTTCCATCAGACCTTGTTTCGGACACTTTGTGTTGTGGTATTTTTGAAAAATAGTTAAACTTGTCAATGAATTTTGGAAAAATTAAAGTAGTCTAACAATACATATAGGTGGTTGGAAATGAGAGATGAACGGAGGTTGTGGTCATTTAGTATTTCTTTAAGCATTGCCAAACGACTAGGAAAACCGGTAAATTTTCTAGAAAAACGTAAGTTGTGGAAATAATAAGTTGTGTCTTGTACATGGATTCTACGATATAAGATTTCATATATGTCGGAATATATATATTTATGTAATATTGTAATATATGCACTTTCTTATTAAATATAGTATTCTAATACGCAGACCACTATTATTATAGGTCGCGGCTAATTTGTTGGCGTTTCTCTTCCACTGTTGATTTCTCGTTTACTACTTCTACATACGGTGAGTTCATAGCCTTTCCTTTATACTTTATAATGTTTTTATAAACCCCACAAGGGAGATACATGCTAGTTTTATAACTTGAACATAAGTAGTTTTCGGTATGCTAAACCCGATTATGAACTAAATGCATAAGTACCTATTGCAAAAAGGCCCCGAATTTTATGAGATGTTAATTACCTATGATGGGTAAGCGCTAGTACATTAAGTAGATCTATTAGGTCGTGACAGCCCTATCGGGGGTAGTGACATCTATGGCGCGAGCACCCTAAATCGGGCATTTTGTATTGAGAATTTCTTTAGGTATATTGCAATATTACCTAGGTTAGGGGCAAATGATAAACATATACATATATGTTGGTTAACGTTTCAGTGGCATGAGCTTAATGCATAAGTGATTATAACTTGTTTAATCCATAAGTTTTCGATGATTAAAAATACTTGTGTTCACTCTTTTATTCATATAAACTCTATGGATTCACTCAACGTTTTCGTTGACTTTTTAGCATGTTTTATCTCAGGTAATCAAGGTTAATGGCTTGGAGCGGACGAAGGGAGTTTAGCGCGAAGTGTTTTAATAAAACTTGTTTTTGGTTCCATTCTCTGAAAATACTTTATGTTATGGTTTTAAAAACTTATGTTGTGATGTTTTGTGGTAACGATCTTGTGGGACAAAATTTGATACTCTGATATTTATGAATGGAACAATGTTTATGTTTTAAAACGTCTCTTTGAGTCGTTCTTTATAATCTTATGTGATTGTGCTATGACTTAACACCCAAACTGTTGGTTCCGCTGCGTGTAAATTTAGGGGTGTTAAAGCTCCTAACAGGTTCAACCTTGTAGGTGTACATCTCTCTCCATGTAATAAGCCAATATGCTTGATCTACCAAATCCTGTGGTATCCCTACATCCTTTACATTATTTGACATATTATATAGTGCTGCCACAACATGTTTACATGGAATATACCAAGCTCCCATCTCTTACATGTGCAGGTCCTAAATTTCATGTCATAACACACTAGTCCTTTCAAGGTCCCTTTGTTGGGCCAAAACTTGTCCCCAATTATCCCTAAGAATATTTGAACAAAAAAATAGTAATAAAGAAATCAGTGAGTGTTGTAAAAAGCTCAATCAAGAATGACAAGCCTTAGGGACGTCGAAGACCAACTGAAGAAACAATTTATCACACTGATGCCGTGTCAGTGAGTAAAGTACATGAGCTATAAGCAACATGAGTGTCTTTGAGATTTGACAAATATCTCAATGACTCTCATTGTCTATCTCCCTGAAGAAAACAAACAAAATATATGTGGGGACCTTCAAAAGAAAGGAGTACAAGAGTTTTCATTAATGTGGAGACAAGTGACTTACAATTGATAAAGTATGGTTTTTGATTTTCCAAAAAGGAAGAAATGCATGACACATCTCAACAACCATCACATGTTACATGTACTTTTATCTCATATATAAGAAGAGTTTATAATAGGAGATAGGTAAACAGGGAGTAAGAGCTCAAGAAGCAAAAAATTTCTTAGCCAAACAGATTCACAAGCTAATAGTCAACTCAAGAAAACTGTCAAAAGGGGTAAAGTCATTGGTCAAACATCACATTCTTTGGAGTGAAAGTCAGAAGCTTAAGAAAAGAGGAAGGAAACAAAAGAAGAAGGTATCTTCAGTCAAACTAGGGAGGAATAAAGATGAAGGTAATTTGTTTAAAGAGCATCATGATCAAGATGACCATAACCATACAGCCTTTGTTTATGAAGATTTTGCGAGTTACTCTGACTTAGAAAGAAAGAGTGATGAAACAGAACATGTGATTATTGAAGAAGAAAAGGATTCTTCTGATGTAAAAAGTGGAGATACTGAAGAATTGGATTTGGAGAGGATTCAAAGTACTTCTGATGTAAAAAGTGGGGATACTGAAGAATTGGATTTGGAGAGGATTCAAAGTACTGCTAGACAAAGTGCGATACGACCAAGGACTTTAAATTTTGGATAATGAAGCCAGGTCCTTCAAGTCTCTAATTCGTCAACTCATGAAGAAGTGCCGATGAAAAGTTCAAAGGATATGATTTTCTTGTGATATCCCTCTAATATCAGTCGACCAAGAGGCTTAAGCATCCTGGTCTATGCAATCTCAACCTTAACAACCAACTCAAACTACTGACCAAAAGAAAAGATAAAGGATATTGGTTGAAGAGCCCAAAAAGAAGAAATTAACTCTTCAACAAATCAGAGCTTTGGAGACTACAAATGATGAGGAAGTTGCTAGAAAGGTTCAAGCAGAATGGGATGCAGAAGAAGAGAGAAAAAAGGTTGGCGGATTTGAGATAACCAAAACAAAGGACTATTTCTGAAGAAACTAATCTCTTACACAAGAACGGAATCAAATTGTTTGAGCTTATTAAAGGGTCAAGGATAAAAGAAATTTACAAAAATAAGGTATCACAAATTGAGGAACTGTATGATAATAAGTTCAAAGAATCATAAAGAATTTCTTTCAAGGATTTTATTTCCAATGGTTCAGAAAAAGAAAAGCAGGATGTTAACCATGAGAGAGATGCAAGCGACTCTTAAGGAAGAGAAATGCTAAGTTTACAGAAGAAACAGCATCAAATAAGCTTAAATTGAGACAGGAAATTGATGAGCTTAGAAAACTATCTTGGATTGTAGACTTTGAGAAGTTGCACAAAGATAGAGAGTCACTGGATAGCAATCTCTATGATTACAGAATTCAAGGTCATTGATCCACCGATGGTGAGTATAATCATATTTTAGAGGCAAATAATCATATTCAGAGCTTTCCAACACTCTGTGGGGATACTGCACATGTTGGATAGACAGTCTACGTAACATTGTTGCATTAATATTTGAAATGATGAATAAGTAATAAGTCAAGTATTCGACAAACAATTGAGTTTTGTAGCAATTAAAATAAGAAACGTCCATGCATTGTCATCTTCAAATTTAATGGTCTTGAAGAATATAGTGAGACACATTGAAGTAATGTCCATATGTGCTCGAACTAACCTCAATTATATATGTAACTAGTTTCAAGGCCTATGCATGTATGATAATTACACTATGGAAACACTAAAAAGGACTTCAAATGTTGTTGACCTTCATTTTATGGGATTACCTTGCATATTTGTTGCCTGTTATGCAACCAATTTCTCATGATCGTAAAAGCTTCTTTTGCATCTTGATCATCTTCAGCCGATGCAGGTCTATGAACAAAACCACGACCCCTTCCTTTAAAGACGACCCCCTGTTTCTGAATATTTTATACCACATAATTGCTTTTTAGACGTAATGCTAACCACCATTGGACCGATCCAACCCATCCTGGCTCAAATATGAGACTGAGGGTCATCTTCATGACGACTCTATAGGTATATTTTCATAAAGTACTATCGTACTTTTTCCATTCTACCCGCTTTAGACGATGTACGTTTGAGTCACAATAGGACGGTTTTGATTTTTGTTATCTAGTGCAGCCCGGTTCCAAAGCTGAAAAAAACATTATCTATTTGTCGCAACTTCTAGTAGCATAATTATCGCATTCCAATTAAAGCATGTCACATGATCACTGTTAAACCATAAACACTAACAAACATCCAAAAAACATAACTAATCAATCAAGGCATCTCCTGAACTATGCTTAACACCCTTATTCTACGGCTCCCATCCTTTATTCATTTTTGATATTCGATTCCGTCTCAACAACTCCTTCTCATCATATACTTTATCCTCACTAATTCAGTTCAGCCCTTCAGTTGTATATAACATCACTTTTTGGGATATAATGAAATGGTCATCCTTAATTAGTCGGTCTAATGGTCTTAAACCATGGTTATCTAAACTAAAGAAAAGTGCATATTAGCTGCAATAAAATAAGAAAACCGCAACAAACCTTGGTCTCCCTGAAGCTTGTGGCGGCTTATCCGTAACACGGCTAGACCGTCTCACAGTCGACAAATCCACCGACTTCTGTGGCCTAAATCACTTACATAAAGCATAAACTTAAGCCCACAAAAATAAGCTTGGACAGATACCCCTATGAAGTTTTATGTTGTTGATTCTTAACACAATAAATAGTTACGTACATGATAAATACTCTAACACATAATTTTAAACAAAAAGGTAAACCATACCTTCTTATCATTATTTGCTCTGTAAGCTTCGGAAGATCCTGCAGAGGGCACCACCACCGCCACTGCTCGATTCAACGCGGACTGTTACATGACCATCACCGCCCATCGTTAACCATGAAATTGCATTTTCTCTTTAACGTTGAAAGCCTTCCTTGAATTCCTGAAAGAAATGTGTAGAAAATAAGGTACATATTACATACTCCGTATTAATTAGCTCTTTTGCAAGGACATACTTAATTTTAAGCCATAACATATAAATGACCACAACCATTTTAAACAAACCTACTAAAATCCAGAATCCGTAATCCATATTTAACCGTTGAAAACATCATTAATTCGCACATCTGTCTAAAAGTGAATTTTAAGAGTTGCAAGTTCTTTAAAAATATTCGACGACAAAGAAGGGAAAAGCAAAGACGACCTAAAGGGTGATATTTTTGTAACAAACTAACCTATATCTGTAAATATGAGGTTGGACTTAAGCGTAGCCAGAAAAGATGTTGCAGATTGTTACCGTATAAACCAATACATAATCATCATAATCCTAAAAAAGCAAAACTTATTGAAGAAAAATCAAAATTAATAAAAGAAAAGAAAAACCTTACTTGTTAAAAGAGCAATATCATCACGTTCAATCTTTTTCACTACAAAATAGAAACCAAACCTTAAATTAAAACCTAAAGACACTATATCATATCAAACTAAAAATAGATAAAACATGGTTACCAGTAGAATTAACACACTACTAATACAATTATATTAATTCTTACCTTACTTCAAACTAATTACCCTATTAAAAATCAAGAACCCAATTACGAAAGTTTGGTTAAATGCTTACATTATGAGATGATTCGTTCCGCAACAAAATCCATGTGCTAAAAAACACGAACTTCAATACGATGACCAATCAATATTATCTATAAAACTCCTACTTTTGTAGTTTATCAGTGCCTAATAACCTTTAATGGGTTGAAAAAATATAAGTAGAATTGTAAGACCAAACAGCTAAAAAAAACTTAATCATGAGTAGAATTGTATAGACCAAATAGTACCTAATAACCTTTATTGTGCCATTGTTGTCAGCGTCGATCATCTTAAACATTTGTTTCAAGCCACCAATATCCTTTTCTAAAAGCCTTTCTGCAATAACCTAATAATAAACAAATTTATCATTGGTGATAACTTGATTACGCAACTCAGCTAAAACAAAGCTAGCTAAAATCATGCACGTAAAGCCATCATCTTAAGTTTGTTCATTGTTGAAAGTGCTTAAAGTGTGATATAACCACAGAGTCTCAAAACCGTGCAAGATAAAAATCTATAGATCCTCGATATAAAGAAGCTACAAATCTAACGTGAAAATAAACAGAAAATTAACTACTATTAAAAAGGGGAAGATGTTCAAATAGGGCAGTCAGGGAGATGTTCAAATACCAGCTCTAACATTAGAAAAACCGATTACGCTTCAAACCTAACGTGAAAATAAATAGAAAATTAACTACTATTAAATGGAATGACATTACAAAATTATTAGCATATTAAAAAGGAGTCAAACCTAATGACTTGTGTGTCATGGTTGTTACTGCATCAACATATTCAAAAGGAAATGGTATAACACCAGCATCAACCAACCAACCTGCTGATGTGTGTTATGTCAACTAATATAATAGATTTTTGTTGGTCGTAAATCTGTTAAAAATGAGAGTCAGAGATTTGAGATATCAATACTCATGAATAAAAAGAAGAAATAAGAAATTATTGCCATTTAGCTTGCACATACAGGCAACTTTGGCCTAAAGAGCACATCACTTTTCTCCATTTGCAATATAGATAACTTTTTCATGAGTAAAAGAAAGAAGTCTATCATGTGAACATGAAACACCATTTAGCCTATTAGCCCCAAATAATATTTTTAGGGTTTTTTCATTACGAATCCGCAATACAACTAATATATTTAAACCTGTACATAACAAATGAAAAAACGATATTAGTTTTAACAAAATCATCACAAAAATTAGAAAAATTACCTTTAGTAATTTCCATCTTTAAGAAATCACATCCTGTACAACTGTGATCATAGATTGAATCGGTGTTGATCATAGAAACTGGGTGTGTATGTTTTGAATCGATGATAGTGAAAAGAAATAGATCAAAACTGTGTTTTTATTTTTTAATTTGAATAGACATAATCATCTTGTGAATCTATTCCTAGTTTAATTTGTTGTGTTTGATTTCATTGTAACAGTTGCTAAAATTAAGAATGTAGCCATTAATCGCATACAGCTAATCAAATTAATTGTAAAAAAACGTACCAAAAATAAGGAAGCAGCCATTAAATTCATATAGCCGTTTCATCCTTATTCAAAATAGTTTCCTAGAAGATTTGGTCAATTGTTTGATTTTTTTTCAAATTAGGGAATAAGGCAATTATGGTGGTAGCGATTTTGTAGAGGTTGAATGGAACAATTCATGTAGTAGAAGATTATTTTTGCTGTGTTTAATTGAAGGCTTTAATGTATTGTACCTACCATATGGGAGAAGGATTGTGAGGCCGCCACGTAAACAAAATTTAATGAGGCTTGGTATGTGTTTAGTTACACATACCTTTTACCTTTAAAAACAAGTTAAAATAACCAAAAACGGACTTAAAATACCAAAAATATGCTTGTTTTGCTAGTTGTGTTGTGCAGGAACGGATATCTAAGAAAAGGACGAAAAACGAAGCCAAAACGACAAAACCGGACACGAAATGGAAAAGTGTGGTAAAGACAAAGTCAAGACAAAGCCCAAGTGTGAAAAAGTCAACCAAAGTCAACCCCGACAAATCCAAAGTCAAATTGTAGTGATAAAAAAAGTTTATAGGTTATAAACAAAAAATAATAAAAGTTTGATGGTTTGGAGATTAAACATAATGTTTTGAAACCCGGTTCGACCCACAAGTTCAACCGGTTCTGGTTGAAAAACGGGTCAACTTGTATTTATAAGCCACAAAGAATTCCATATTACAAATCAGTTACTAATCACACATTTAATGTCATTAAATCCGGCCAAGATATTTTTGTCAAGTCATCAAATTTTACCAATCACATTTAATGTCAAGATTATTAGTTTCTAAGGCATATACATTTAGATTCTAAGACATGTAACATATCTAATTTTTCGTCACACATTTATGCAAAAACATAGTTTCAAGACTTGTTATACATTTAGTATTCCAAGGCTTGTAATTTTTGCAACTTTCAAACATCATACTCTTTTCAAGAATGCGTGAAAAATACTTTAAAATGTAGTATAGAAGTATAGATATAGATAGATAAGACTTGACCACAAGACTAATCCTACATCTAAGGATCCAGCTAATGGAGATTAATAAAAATCTAATCATGCCAAAAATATAACACGTCTAAAATACACATACTAAAATATGACATGCCTAGAATAATTATGTATAGACTAATAATTTGTGCATGACAAAAAGAAAATCATGCTTTAACATTTGTACTGACCAATTTAGGTATACAAGTTACATAACACAAGTACCATACACACGTAAAAATGTATCTTTTAAATGTAACATTTATTGTGGTCCTAAAATATTGATAAAAGTAATTAAACTCGATACATGCTGTTGTTCCTAAGCCAATAACTGGATGCAAAGATTGCAGCACCATCAGGAACTTCATTCATCACCCCTTCATGACCTTTCGGATAGAATATACCGGTGCGAAGATGCAGAATCCAACAACTCTCTTCATATTCCTCGTATACTTTATCTTGTTGTCGTGCCTTATGCCTAAATGATTGTAGTTCATCTTCATTATCATAACACTCATTCCATTTATAAAAAAAAACATTTGAAAACATAAACCTTTAAAATATATAACAAAAAACCCTTAAAATATGCCAAATCATATAATTCTATTAAAATATTAAAAAAATACCTAAAAACATTTTAGCGACGGTGGCCAGCGGCGACAGCCGGCGGCGGTGGGGCGGCAACCGATGGTGGTGGGAGGCAGCCGACGGTGGTTAGAGAAGAGAGAGGAGTGAATGAGAATTGAGTGAATGAGAATTGTGTCATGGGTATAATAGATTTATATAGGCATGGGGCTTTTAATTTGAACTTTCAAATTAACAATTAGCATTCAATGAAATTAATAATCACACATTTAATGTCAATATTATTAGTTTTTAAGACTTGTACATTTAGTTTCCAAGGCTTGTACATTTTTAGAGATTAATGCATAATTAGCCAATTAGCATTCAAAGCATCCGAAATTATCAATTAACATTATTACAAATATTAATAGTAGAATGGGTTGTACATTTAATTTCTAAGGCTTGTACAATTTTTAACTTTTCAATTCCTACTCTTTTCAAGAACTAGACACATACCCGTGCCCGCACGGAAAATCCTTAGTGGCCGATAATTAATGATATGCAATATTGTGATAATTAATAGAAAAAGAGTTATGGTTTGAGTAAAAAGTGCAAGTGTAGCTAGGGGGTCGTTTGTTTTGTGCATACATTGTGTGTGTTTAGTACACGTAGGCTAGTTCAAAGCTGTTGAATCTGGGTTATAAACGAACAATAATAAAAGTTTGATGGTTTAGAGATCAAACATGATGTTTTGAAACCCGGTTCGACCCGACCGGTTCAACTGAATATGATCAAAAAAAATATGTCGAATTAAACCTTTTTTATAATTTCGAAATCCGATCGCACCGGTTGAACCGATAACCTACCTTCTTTTTCCTACCGAAATTATTAAAGACCTTTCATTTTTAAAGTTTTTCAACATTTGTGAAAGACTTGGTTAACCTAGTAAACGAACCGGTTTAACAAAAATGACCTTTCATTTAAGATCGGAATTGATGTTTTAACAAAAATGACTCGAAATTTATATATCTTCCTTCATAAGCTTTGATTATTTAATTAATTACCTTAATTAAAGTTCAAATCAAATTTTGTAAGTCAAATAATAAAACACGAACTCTAATTTATGCATTTCCATATATAAATTTTAAGTTTCAAGATTTTTGAATCTTTAAATTTCAAGTTTTAGGTTTTAATTTACATTTCACTAATGAGTCATTAATTGATCATATCTCTACTCCTTATAATTAATTGAATACAATTTAAATCAATAATTCGGTGTGATAATGGAATGCAATGTGCGTGATTGAAATTGAATGGGTTACCTAAATTAGCATTCAACATTTCCGAGTAGAAAATTCAAGAATCATGTAAATGAATAACATTTTCCAGCCATGGTTTTGATGGAGGAGTAGACTTTCCATTGTAAATTTTCACATTCCACATTCCACATTTCACTTTTCACTTTTATCGGATTTCCTTTATAAAGTAGTATAGAAGTATAGATGAATGACTGGCACCAATTATCTTTTTGATTGTGTTTGAATTGATAGAAGAATTTTAGTGTGTTTCCATATTAAAAATGCAGACCTTGCAGTGTATAATGTATTCCAGCCGATTATGTAGTATAATTTCATATTCCAGCCGATTATGTAGTATAGATTCCTAAAATACATTGTAACCGATTCTGTAGCGTTTTACATCATAAGGTTTTCAACTTTGGTGCAAGCTGTGTGATAGAAGTTTCAACATTACCGAAAATAGATTAAGCTTTTAAGATTACCGAAAATAGCACATTATTTCCAGCAATGGCTTCAACTTTCTGGTTCAAACCCCTTGTTCTTGGTGGCAACCACCAACACCCTTTAACTAAATTTACAACAAAGAGAAACCAACATCAAAATCAAAATTAGCTACATAAAAGTTAACATATTATCAGTTAAATGAGATAAGAAACCTGAATCGACGATTGCATTATCGTTGTTCTCGTAAGTAGTTCAAGGGGGGCAGCAGCTTTTTCCAGCACACTCCGGAGGTGCATCCTCCATTTTCACCACCACTCCGGCGTAGTAAGCGGCTGGTAAAACACACACACACACAAAAATAGATATAAAGACTATGGTAAAAAATAGATCTACATATAAAAACTATAAGAGAAAACCGCATATACCGTTTATGGTGGTTGGCCCGTGGTGATGGTCAGCTCGTGGTGGTGGTGGTGGTCGGCTGTGGTTGAATTTTAAAGAGGTTTGGTGTGTGTTTTTAGAGAGAGAGAGAGAGTTGGATGAGAATGAATGATTAGATAAGAATGAATGAGTTATTCGGGTTTTCAACATTCAACATTACAGGAATTTAAGTTTTCAATATTGCCGAAAATAAATTCAACTTTTCAACATTTTGCAAATTTCGTTTATAAGTAGTAGAGATGTTGCAGTCTTTCTGATTTAATACACTGTCAATGTTTCCGCAAATAGATTCATACATTCAGTAATTCCATAAATAAATGTTGAAAAAAAAGCCAAATTCTCTTTATATGTTTCCGCAAATAGAATCATACATTCAGTAATTCCATAAATAAATGTTGAAAAAAAAGCCAAATTCTCTTTATTCTCTTTATAAGGAGTAGAGATGGGTAAAATTTCCATTATAACTATTATTCATATTTGCACCCACATAAAAAAAAAGACACACATCAAAGCTCTCTCTATTTATTTCTTGACTCCCAAGTTTTTAAAAAAAAGATTGATACAATTTTAAGTGCTTGATTGTTGGTGTTACCTAATCATAATCATACTAACGAAACAATCGATTTGAATATATTGTACTTATGGATAACTGGAGAGAGTTGATCGATCAGACTCTAATGTCATGTGAGGAAAAAGAATTAGTTAAAGAGGTTATGAGGATCAAAGTCTTTCTTGATGAAAAAGTTGGAGACGATGAATGTGGATCATCGGTTGCGTACGAGTCGTTGAGAAAGCTCCAACAAATGGTGTTATCAGTTAAAGTTCTCAAGGAAACGATGATTGGAGAATCTGTTGGTGTTTTTCTAAAACATGCTTCTAAAGAAGTTTCTAGGGTTTCAAGGGTTCTTATTAACGAGTGGAGACGTGTGGTCGATGAATGGGTCGAAAGTAACGAAAAGAAAACTAGTTTGGATCAAGAAGAGGTGAAGAAGAATGTGACGATAACTGTACCACAACGACCAAGGGTAGTGCGAATAAAGAGGAAAACGAAAAATGATTGGGATAAAGATAATGTTGTTCCAAAGGGTCCGATGACCACTCCTGAAAAGAAAGTTGAAAATAATAATGGAATAGATGAGGTTTTGAGGATCAAAGGGGTTATTGAAAAGAGTATAGGAGACGAATCTGAATCTCAATCGACATTGTTGGACTCGTTAAAGAAGCTTCAACACATGGATATATCTATGGAAACTCTTGACAAAACTGGGATAGGAAAAACGGTTAGTATTCTTAAAAAACATGTTTCTAAAGATGTTAGCCAGATTGCAAAAACTCTCGTCAAAGCATGGAAAGATATGTTTGAAGAATGGATCAAGAAAGATATAAGCAATGTGAAACCAATTTCAGAAGAAGCGAAGAATTATAAGGGTTTAGTTATTCATGACCAGCATTGTCAACCGATTGGTTCTGATGCAACAACAAGTGATCAGAAGAGTTTAGTCATTCATGGTCAGCATAGTAGGCCGATTGATTCTGATGCAGCAACAAGTGATCACAAAGGTTTAAGCAACACTACTGAAGAAAAAATGGAGTCAACCAAGAAAAGGGTCCGAGAAAGTTATAAAGAATTGGAAAACATGAAGCAGAAGCGAAAGATACAAGTAATCGAGCATTATGAACTCCCCAAAAACAGTGGTCTCCCCCCAAAACCACATGTTAAACCTCAACGAACGAGTCAAAAGATGAACTAATACACATTTATAACAGTTTGTTTGAACATAGCGTACATTGCAATGACCTGTTCGATTGTAAATTTTGTGTTAGTTGCATCCATGATTACGTTAATTTTTTCTACAATTTTGTTCTACAGCGTTCATCTCGTTGATAACGATCAGTAATGAATGAATTTCTTTATATTCAAATTTGTTCATTTACATTTGTAAGTTGGGACAGATTTATTAGTATGCCAATCAGGTAGCGGACAAGTAAACTTCGTCTATGTCAAAAGTGTTCATATCCATGTACTCAAAATGCACACTGGTATAACTGAGAGAGACTAGACTTTAACATGCATTTATATCATAAATCCGACATTCGGACTGATACTGACTCACCAAGTAATGATAGTAAACGATAAGGAATTGGACATACATTTAGTCTGGTATTCTTTATTTCTGCATCGCAGTTAATAGATCCCATGATCTGTGACTATTGCCATACTTATAATCTAAATAATACTGAATTCAATGATCCCAGATCAAATGCATTCTTATCTTTGAGAACGGGACTCTGATTGTTCTGTTTTTCCATTCTAATGTAAGAAACATGAAGCGCTGTGGAAACAAACGGTGTCCATAATATTAAGTCCACTTTTCATCGCATGAACAGGAAATATGATCAGTTGGATGTAACCCTGAAGAAAGTGAAGTGCAAGCTCTTAATACACTCGCTAATGTAAAATAATCATGTAACCGATTTATACAAGCCCAGAGATTCTTCTTCTAATCCACATTGTAATTAGCACTAATTAATGAATTTCATTGAACAACATCTGTTTCCTCCAGTTCACAGAACACTCATCGCTGCTGACGTGAAGCAATCCATATTTGATTACATGTTAATTAGACTATTGGAAACGTTAACCTTGATATCAAAACCTGATCGATTATAAGCCATAGCATAAATCAGTTCCCCAAATTTCAGATTGCGGAGTGCCACCACTGTAGCACGCGATACAATGAAAATTACACACTCATCATGTGCCATATCCAGGTCAAGAAAACAATTAACAGGAGAACAATGATCCCCCAGGACTTGTGATACCGGGACATGATGGATTTTTATCCAAGAAACTACATTGAATATATTCATTGTCTATCAAAGATAAATTTATAGCTTATGCTTGCACTTGTTCCTTGTGCTTGATGTTAGTATAAAGACCCTTGGCATATTCACTAAGAACACACTGCTGCAAATTATCAATATACAGATGTACAACCTCAATCCTACGAAAACCTGACAGTAAACAGAATTCTTTCCTCTTGAACCCTTGTTGTTGCATACGTCCATAACTTCTAAGCATCATATTCCATAAGACGAAGCGCTGATCATATTCTGCTATATCATCAAATGTATGTCTCGCCTCTCTTACTTTTAAAAGCTTGTTAAACACCTTCCATTCCAACCCAGTCTTCACAGTATACCTATGTACACATTCCGAACTCCAAACATAACTCAATCATACATAAGTTTAAAACGTGATGTAAAATACCATCAAATATAAATCAGGTACAAGAACCCTCTTCTACGTTACGTGCATTAGACTTGCAGCGTGGGGTGGCCCTAGGGGGTTCCGAGGGTTCACTGTAACCTCTGGATTTTCCTCAGTGTAAATTTTTAGAAACGCTTAATTTCTTTAAAAATGAACCCGGTAACTTTTTAATTCATCTATATTTTTGTAATATTATGTGGCAATTTGTTTATTACACCTGGTAACTTTATATACTTTCCCCTACATACCTACATTGTTTTGGCCGTATCTCACTCATATGGACTCCGATTTGGTCTATTCAAAAGGCTGCGAGAAAGGAAAACGAGATCTTCACTTTTTATTTTGATGATATTGGATGAAACTATGTAACGCCGGGTTCTGACCCACATACACTGTATGTGCCTCACACACTGGTGTTTGGCAGATTTTGGATTTCTAAGGCGCAATGCCAGCGCACATATATATACCCTATCTGCTGTGTGCACCCCACATTTGCGTTTGTCTCAGATATTGGCATTTAACAAAGAGAAGTAAGTCTCATGTACTCTCAAACTGATCATTTCCCGTATTATTTACAGTCAAACAATGAAATAATACATGTACTAGCTGACAAAAATTTCCAGTGATAGAAATAGAATAGTAAAGTTGAACTAACAAACAATTAGCCACTTAATTCTTTATTCAGCACATTTGTTTACTAGCACAATTTACATCCCAATATGAACATCTAACTTATACCTAATTAGATAAATCTATCAAAATGATACTTCATGAGTTGTGTTACATGGTGTTATACACTAGTGGTTAAAATTAGTTTTTTTTTTCTTTTGTATTGGTATACAACTCACTGTTAAATCAGTCTTAGAAAATACAGCTTACTTGCATAAAAAAAAAACATTTTTTTTTATCAAAGGTGCGCTATAGTTTATTTGCTGGTAGCCGTAAAAAACCACTTGACGTAAATATAAAAAGTTTACCATTTTTCGGCTACACAAGTGACTACAACCACTAGTCCACCAAATCTCCCAAAGTCGTACTTGCGAAGGATTCAAGGTAACAAATAAGATTACCATTATAAAATTATATTCACATACTCATAGGTTGTATTACTAAACCAACATATGATCAATTATTATATCTCTACATTCGTTTAACTCAATTAATGATCAATTACTACATCTCTTCGTCTGATTTTGTGAACTAAACCATTTAGAAATGATCAAATAAAAAGAATTCAAAATTTGTAGCACGTATATGAGGTGTGATAATTTGAAACTAATTTTAGTTGTGTGTTGTTTGAATATGATTCTGGTTATTTTTTCATAAGATCTTATTTATTTTGGAGCAAATTAACTATAGAGATTTGATTGTAATTTATGTATCAAAGAATGTCAAAAGTATCACGCTTTTAACGTGGCTAATTTATATTGTATATGATAAAACGTTGAAAGTTTTTTTTTTTTTTGGAACGGCGATTTTATTAGAAACAAAAACTAGCAAGGAGCTAGATTACAAAACAATAATATAGGGTTTTTTTGATCCGGATAATAGTTAAATTTGGAAAACAGCCAAGTCTAATCCATCCGAACGAGGCTTTAGATCTATACTTACACCAATAAAAAAGAAACTAGCAATACAGGTATCAAATAAGCATGCGGCCCTTTTTTTCCGAAGGTTTTCTCATCGTCAAAAAGGGACTTGTTTCTGATAAGAATTCCAAACGTACCACCTAATGGAGTAACCAAACTCCTTCGAACATCTTTTTGAGTTTGGAAACCATACGAGATTGAAACAAGCCAAGACTTCCATTCTGCATACTGAGTTCTTGTTTGCGAGAACCAAATTCCCAACCAACACAAAACCTTATTCAGCAATGTCCCGAACCAATCCACACCTAATGAACAAATGGGTCCTCTTTCAATCGCATATCACGAAATGGGACACGGACATATCCTGAATGTCATACTCTACGAGAAATTTTTTAACGGTTAGTAAAACATCGTCTTCTGATTTTCCATGCAATAACGTTGAGTTTATCGGTACACACAATACCCATGATATTTTCTTCTCCAATATTCGGAAGGCAAAACTCATCGAAACGTCTAACGAGCAGAGGCCATCCGAAAATAAAACCCTACTCCTCCAGATTCCAATTCCACTGTCAGCCGAAGCACAAAAGTGACAGAACGAAACAATCTATCCAAGCTGTTCGAATTGATTTAGCTCATACCCCCGTCTAGGAATTCGACGTAAGGAGCAAGAACCAAACTCGAGTCGCCTTCTTGGACCTAACAGTTAACATCCATTGATGATACAAGCGCGTATAAACTTGAGAAAAATGTCTTTAAAAATGCCTCTAGTATGCCAATGATCCAACCAGAATTTGGTGGACTCCCCGTTTCCCATCTTATGAGTCAGATAATCAAAAACGTATGAACAAACGTTGAAAGTTTTGATTTGGTGTTAGCTATTATTGGAGGGTCCGACTTACATTTTCGCCTAAAGCCTATACATTTTCAGGGACGGGCCCTGACCACGACCCCTTTTTAAAGACGTACTAATGACCGACGCAACGTCATTAAATATATTTTAGGCTACAGAGGTTACAAAAAAGAATATAAATTTAATGGAAAGTTATTCGTAACGAATTGATCACTCGGGTGATTTTAACCACGAATATGCACCACATATATTTATTTATGGTAAATTCATAGGGAATTGATATTTACACATATCAATTTGATACATACACATAAAACCAATCGTGAATTGACCTGTATGCCCCTATAGGGTTTTGAACCCTTCTTTTGTATAAAGTGAGATCTTCTGCGTCCTCTATGCAATTTTAGAATCTATAATTTAAATATTTAATCCATTGCTGATTAAAACACAACTGATCAAACATATGTAATGGGCTTTCATGTGTCAGTGTCACCATATGATCTAAATGTTCAAAGGCATTTTTTACATCTTAACTGATCACCAAGTTGTAGACTGCATTAGCCATTAACTAACCGAACATATGTAATGGGTTATCAACTTATCATGTGTCACCATTTGATCTGAATATTCAAAGGCATTTTTTTTTGTTTGCATAATTTTATGTCCTAATTTTTGAATGAATATTAACTACATGAAATACATACGAGTTTATTGACGTATGAACAAACTCATGTATGACGCCGATATCTTCATGTGAATATCCAACATAATATTTTCCCTTTGCAAGCAACAAATGGACTCATCAAGTTGAGTCATTCAAAATGAAAAAGCTTAATCTTAATAGATTTAATCGGGTGTTGATCTATTAAAGAGTGTGTGGGGATTCTTTTACGCTAGAAGATATGGGATATCTATTTGTGATTTGAGAAAACACAAGTATGTCGCTTTGTGTGTGACTGAAGTGGTTCCTATCGAGATGTACGCTTTATCGGAAAAAATCGAAAAAGAAACTGATTGTGCTTGGATTTTATTTGATGAACGGAAGTGAAGTGATCCAAACCCAACCACATGTCCTTTGCCTGATAAGTATGTTGAGAATTTTCCCGTAATGGAAGTAGTGGCATTCTTAGATCACCACACCATCAACAAGCAAGGCAAACCCGAAGCTCAAGTTCTTGTTAAGTGGAAGGGAAGGGACATTACTAAGGCCACCTGGGAACCTCGAGCTGAGATGACCACCGATATGCCAGACGTTGACGACAAGGTCCTTTTTGAAGACGGGGATATTGATACGGTCCAAGATACTCAAGTGCAAGACATGACTCAACCCACCCGACTCAAAAGACGACTCTCACGATATGAAGAATGACACCTGGTCTTTAGGAAGAAGTCTCACATTTGTTAGACCACTACTGCAAAAGATGTCATGTATGTTGAATGTGTAGTAGTGCATGCATTCATTTAGGATAAAGAAGTGGTCTTCCACAGTTGCATTAGTTACCCACGTTTACATTTCCAGTCAAGTTTTCTTCCTAAAGTTTAGCTTACTGGTTTAGCTTCTGTTACTATTTATATTGTAATACTTGCATGAGTTAATATATGAGAAAATTTGCCCCAAGTATTCTTTCTTCTTCCTGGTTATTCTGAGGAGACTTACCATATCGAATTGGTATCTATCACTAGACGTGCAAATTTTGAGTTCAATGTAACCTTGTCTTAGTACCGCATATATATTGGCAACGTTATGTTGTTTGATCTCATATGAATCAGAGAAAATTACGCTCGAGTTCTTTTTTTTATGGAATGAAAGGGGATGGGAAGGAAAATAAAAAATAATGGTGTTCTTGAGTTTTTTTTAAGATGAAAACCTAGGGACGGGAAGGTAGGAGGGTGGGAAATTATGGGCTTTTGGGTAGAGATTTGTTCCGTCCATTTTTGGGGGGATTAGGAAGGGAAACGAGTCTATAACATCATGGGCTTGTGTAAAATTACAATCTTATCCCCAATTATCATGCACGTTCAATATATTTTTGACCTAGTTTCACATATCACAACAGCTATCTCTATCAAGAAACCAACTGCACCAAACGGCCACAAGAGCAGCCTTTCTTCTCTCAATCAAGAAACCAACTTTACGTGTATCCTTATTGTGTAGGATCAATAATTCTGTCGGATCAAAGCATCAGGTTTGTGTTAATAATTAGGATCATATTTATCTAGCTATTACCCAACGTGACTAATATTCGTTTCAATATAGTATAAATTTTATATGTTACACTGGTACATCGATTAGCTCTTATTAAATATACCTCTCCTGACATAATGGTAAACATTCATCTTTTGTAACCATTTATTATAGAATTTACATTATATAGTATTCATTAGTCATATATTGCATGCATAGGCATTGGATATTTTCAATGTTATGGTGGTATGTAATTGCCCCTACCAATAATTAAGCAAATAGAGTGTTATAAGTTATGATGAGAATTTCATATAAATAACTTGTTTGTATATGCATGGTCTTCTCGATGTGTAAACGCCAAGCATTATTCCTTTTTTTACAAATAGTCTATTTTTAGCCCTTTAATTGGCCTAAGGTTAACTGAACCATTGTCAAAGATTAACAAATATAGATATATTTGTTCTACTTCTTGCAGTTTGCCATTCTTGTTAATTTAGACTGATAAACATGTATACGATCCTTGTTATATTTGTGTAGTGATTACATTTGCAAAATGGATGTTGATAACTTATATCGTATGGCGAGAACTCAACAATTAGCCGTAATTCACGTGGTTTGTTTAGTTGTCGCTTATCTAGCAAAAAGGCGATCTCGTAAAAGAAACCTTATTAATTTACCTTCCCAAGAATTAATGTTGCATAGACGAGCAGTACGAGAAGAGATGTTGCAAGACCTATCAACAAATAACAATTGTCTTAAAATAATTCGTATGAGTGTAGACGCTTTTAAAATATTGTGTCAAAAGTTAGAAAATGAATGTGGTCTTCGACCAACTCAATGTATGACTATTCAGGAACAAGTTGCTAGATTTTTGCATATCGTAGGAAATGATTTTAGAAACCGCTTTGTCTCTTGGTCTTATCGACGATCCGGATCAGCTAC
>BQNB010012589.1:0-71584 GCA_026074375.1 Tanacetum coccineum
GAATCAAGCTCCAAACCATGGAAGAAAAACTGCTACATCGTCGTCAACAGCGACGGAGCTACAACATAAATTCTGAGAGGCCATTAAGATACTACTTCTTATATATTGAGAGGGTAAAAAAAACATAAATATAAAAATTTAGCATAAAAATAGCAAAAAATACACTAATAGTTTTTTTTCTAGAGGGGCCACCACCCTCCTCAAGCTCCACTAAGCTCCGACTTTGAGATTTAGATAACTGAGAACACCTAGATAAACTTAATTCTACCTCCCAATAATATAACTTTTTATTAGAAATATTCATGTCAAATTAATCACTCTTTGATGCTTGCTTTGTGCCCCTCATTTATAAGAAAACAAACTTATGATAAATCAAAATCATAGATAGTCATCATACGCATACATAAAACAACTCAAGTTAATTACTAATATCATACGACATAAAAAATAAAGGTCAAAATCGATGCCAAAACAGTTTCAACCAGGGGCGGACCCAACTTATAGCACGGGTGTACGTGCATACCCTGCGATTCGACGGGTTAGTGTAAATTTTTTTGTTTTTTTGTTTTTTTTAAGTAATATACATGGAGTGCATACTTTCAAAGTTGAGTGCATACCCTATGTTGAAATCCTAGGTCCGCCACTGGTTTCAACTAAACCTTATCAGCATAAATCTTTCACATAAGGGGGCATTGTTTTACCACGTTGAAGCTTATAATTAAACTTCTATAATACAATGAGTTGAGATCAATAAAGATTCAATATTTATCAAAGATCTAATGGACCAATCACAGCCACCCATTTTCTATTAAATTAAAAAAAAACCCACTTTCCACCTATTTTTTAAAATTAAAATATTTTGCAAACGGTAAATCGTTAAATGACAAAAAAATACACCACCGCCACGAGAATTAAATCATCTTTCTAATGAGGGGCACTTTGATATACTTTCGACAAACTTTTTTTTTCGATTTTTTTTAGTCACGTCTGAAAAAATCACATATGATTTGTATTACAAAATCACATGTGATTTTGTAAATACAAATCACATGTGATCTTTTTAGACGTGACTAAAAAATAAAATTAAAAAAAAAGTTCGTCGAAAGTATATCAAAGTGCCCCTCGTTAGAAAGATGATTTAATTCTCGTTGCAATGATATGTTTCATTTTACGTAACGATTAACGGTTTGTGAAATATTTAATTTAAAAAAAAAAGTGAAAATGAGTTTTATTTAATTTGATGAAAAAATAAATGGTTGAGATGAAGTCTTAGAATAAATGATAAAAATCTTTATTGAACTTTTGCCTGTTATAATAATGTGTAGCCAGTGTTATCGAGATAGTGATCTGACATGCATGCGATGAAGCGGTTTTTATTTCTTTTTTTCGTCAATTAGAAAACGTTTTTAGAGCTATGGTGACAACTAATAATAATGTTCTTGTTCTTACAAATCATCTTTTCATATGTGTTACATCTCCTAATTTTCAGTAAAAGTGTTTTTTGAATTAGATCGTTCATAGCTATTATCAGAGAAGGGTAAAATAGTAAAAAGCTTAATTAAAATATAGTTTTTTATATTAAAGATAAATAATCTAATTTAATTGTGTATTTGCATATACTTGAGAGTTTATATTTTTTTAAATATATTGGTGTAATTAGATAATTTGCAAAAGTATTAATAAAATTTAAAGGTTTTGTAAGGATATAAATGAAATTCTCTATAACGGGGATCGAAGAGATAATTGACTCTTCCTAAAAGGTATTAAAAAGTCACGAGTCAGTGACATGTATTTTTTTTCCTCTTCTTTTCTGATGCGGTGGGTTGCACTACAAAAGTTTTACAACCCTCATAGACAGGGTACCTAACCATTGTATTGTAATATAAGCAAGACTCGGGGGGTTATTATCGTTCTTTCGGGGAATAGTGATGTGGGTTCAAAGTGTACGTTACGAGGGTCTAAAGGTTAAGAGAAGAGTATTTTTGTATTTTTATATTTTTAAGTTAAAATCTAAGGTTTTGAAGAGGGGGTTTTAAACTAAGCTACTAACTACTCCTAAATGCAAGAAATGTAAAATTAGTGAAAAACCCGTATAGGTAAACAAACGTGTCTACTTAATCATGCACTAATTCGTAGTTGCTTTCTATAATCTATTGCCCTCACCCTCGTTAGTGTAATGTGTAAGTATTCCTCTAATTTTGCAACGATTTGATCAAGCTTGCCTTCTACGTGACAACCTAGTCGCGTGTTACCTGTCAAACACGCTCCCTCCTAATAGTTAATCACGTTCAATAAATACTTAAGAAGGAATCTACCTAATACTCAAATAGTTATGAAGAACAAGATGTAGTTTTCATCTAACCTAATCGTGTTTTCCTAGACGTCTATGCTAATGTAAAATCTTATAGCTAGTTTTCTAGAGCCTAACGCGCACACCACTAACAAGAAGCAATAAATCAAAGATTAGAAACTAGGTTTCATGCAAACATAAGCAAAGACTAATTAATTTAGCCTAGCATGTTAATAAAAAGCTAAGAACAGGTAATCAAACAACACATAGATATATTGAAGGACTAAATTAGTAAAGGAACTTCACTTCAATCAAACATGTGAGTATGTGAGTACAAAAGGGTTAAAAACCCTAAAAATCGTCAATGGTAGAGGCACTAAAAGTTATCTCAAGTTTTCATACGAATTATGAGAAAATAAGGTTTTTATATATAGAAATTAGGTTCTGACGGCATCGCTAGGGCCTTGTGACGTCGTCAACCCGTCGAATCTTCTAAGGGTTTCTTCTTGTCGGCTATTGTGACGTCGTCGCTATTCTTGGTGACGCCGTCGCTGCATGATCCTGACAGCGTCAATAGGTTTTTCTGACACCGTCTTCACCTACTAAGAAGTCATACTTTTCGCTTAAAAATCCACTTTCTAGGCACTTTTGGTGAAGGCATCAGAATGGGAGTCGCCAACTTAAAAAGTTGTGTTTTTGTCCAGTTTCTTCCCGAATCGAGCCCAAGTCACATGTTTTTCCTCCAAGTGCTTCCCAAATGCTAAAATATCCAAAAAAAATGATTAAGTACAATATTTGGGCGTATATGTATAATTTTGGGTGTTAAATGACCCTGAAAAAGCGTATGAAATTACACCTCATCATTTCCCTTTTCTTTTCTTTTTTCCTTCCAACTCACGATCCAATTATGATAAACATCAAGATATGATGAACACCAACTTTTATATATAAAAAAAAGATAAAGTTGATGAACAATCGAAGTGATGATCATTTAAATATTGACGAACATTTATATTTATGAAGATTTTCTATTGATGAACCAACTGTATTGATGAACATGAAAAAGACTGATGACCATTATACTCAAAACACGTATTGATTGGCATATAGAAACCTAATGAACATTGATAAACAAGTAACGGTGAACATAAAAATAACCGATAAACACTTGTATTGATGAACTAATGAACACGTATTGATGAACATAAAGATACTGATAAACATTTGTATTGATGGAAATAAAAATAACCATTTTATGGTTAAGTTATTTACACCCTCAAAGTGATTCCAATCCACCCCGTCCCCCCACCCCCCACCTTTTGTTTTTGTTTTTATTGATTATGTATATGGAGGTCGCCTAACAATTAAGTTTTTTCCTTTAGGCTACCCACATATTTAAACTAACTTATGGGTCACTTAAATATGTGTTTGTTTTCATTTATACCGATCTCGTTCAATTTCTTGCCGGAAATGTATACAATTGGATGGACATAACTAACTTTAACATATGAAAACAAAAAAATTAGAAATTCAAACGTAAACCATATGCTAATTTATCATAAATCACTTTCGAAGATAATCGGTAAAACTGATATTTTACATTTCAAAAGTTGTTTATGTTGTTTTAAGATGTCACATTTAGTTTAATTTTCGTTGTTTCAAAGATTTTCGAGAAAAAATTATCCGAAATTGGTATAAACGAAAACAAACACATAAATTGGTGGCCTATAATTTAGTTTTAATAAATGAGTGGCTTAAATGACAAAAGTTTATTAGTTTGGTGGCCTCTCAATACGTATTCCCTTATTTTAAACACACGAAACATAAAATATAAATTTTGTTAAGACATATGGAACAAAACATGATAAAAAATAAAAATATACAAGACATAAGTTGATAAATAACTGTCTTATAATGTTGATAATATAAGTAAAAAATGATCAAATAAAAAATAAGCCAAAAGGTGTCACATCCCGACAATGGCAAAAACTCAAGAGCGCAACATAATAATCAATCATAACACAAGATACAATATAGAGAAAACTACAATGCATAAACTTCAAGTGTTACGAAGACCATCAACCTCGAACAACCTCGAGTGATGTCCAAAATCATAATCAAATCCGTAAACTCTTACAATATCCAATAGCCCACACAGGGGTCCAAATCCAAACTTAAACCAAAATCTTCCAACAAAAAAACTTAACAAAAATTTCTTCCAAAAATACTAAAAAAAACCAAAATAAAATAAAAAAACAAAAGCAAAAAAAGGGCGAAACTTCATATGAAGAAAAAAAAATCCACAAAGGATTTAACTTTCTAAAGTCTTTGCTATCCAATAATAATAAAAAAAAAAAAACCCACCCAAACTTATTCCTCTTTTTAACTTTCAACCTGAATTTATGATACTCAAAAAAAAAAAAAAAAACGTCAACAAATAATGGGTTGAGTTTTGAGCTCGTTAGGTTTGGGACCTTAAAAACCCAAAATAAAAAAAGTTATTGCCAATATTTCCAAAATCAGGTGGAACCAATAGTGAAAATATTGGGGACCGGGTGGGGGGAAATATTTTTAATTTATATAAATATTATATATTTTTACTATATATATATTTAAATTAATATTTAAATAAATATATAAATATAATAATAATATATATTATAATATTAATTATATTGCTAAAAACAAACCTCGGGGATATAGCAATCCCCCGTAGTCAATGTAAACCACAAAAAAAAAACCAAAAGGGCATCCCGCTAGTTCAATTTTCATCATAATTGTCACTTACGCACCTAAAAAGGGGGGGGGGGCCTACCAGGGCTGGAGCCAACTAATAATTTTAGGCAGGGGGGACTCCAACAACATTTTTTACCAGGGGGGGTAGGGCGTTAACCCAGCCGCTTCCAATAAACTACAAACAAATAAAAAATTAAAAATGGGGGGTAGGGCGTTTAACCCAAATTCCGGGAATGCCAAAAACCAAATTATCATTTTTTACCCAAATACTAGGGGATTAGGCGTAACCCCTTCCAAAATTTCACAAATAAATCAAGTAACCACATAATATTCACATAAAGCCAAGTTTTTATCCTATGCACGTTATCTTATCCCAAAAAAAAAACCAAAAAAAAAAAGTCACCACATTTCGGCATAGGTTTCAATTTCAAAAAAACAATAGGGTTCAAAAAAAAAAATCACAATTTGAGTATTCATTTTTCCTCAACGGAAAAAAAAAAACTTTATTAGGGAAAAAAAAAATTAGGGGTGGCTACGCGATAAAACTCAACCTAAGCAAAGTTTTAAGCAAAAAAAAAACCAAAATCTTCAAATTAACACCAAAAAAGCAAAATTGCAAATTGACGTCCGCCCACCCAAAACACGGGGAACCTTAATCTCCAGTTAATGTTTTCCCTAATTTTAAAATATCCAAATTTCCACCACCATTTTCTCCCAAATAAAAAAAAACAGATTTCTTCTCACGTTTTTTGAAATTGGCATAGGAGGTTTTAAAACGGGCAATTGTTTACAATTACCCATGGGAACCCAATTTTTTAGTGGTTTGGTTAATGGGGTTTGGAACGGGGGTGGGGGGGGTGGGAACACCAAATCCCAAAAACCAAAATTCATAAATTTTTTCCAATCCCAATTTTACTTCAATTTAAATACTAATTAACTTATTTAACTTTTATTTTTAAAAATAACAATAAAGAAAATTAAAAAAAGTAATATTTACGTAAAAAATAGTTTATTTTAAAAAATTTAAATAATTTATTAAATTATAAATCTCGGTTTTTAAAAGTTTCAATTTTTCGGTAAAACCTTAGTTTCCACCGTGGGAAAAAAAATAATCATAATTAGGGTTGAAAAAAAATTGAAAAAACGTTTTTTACCTCATTAATAAAAAAAAAAAAAAACATTTTATTATTAATGGGGGGGGGAAAGTTTCGAGAAAAAAAAAAAAAATTTAATTATTTTTTTTGTTCTTTAGTGGAATTTTTATTTAAAATTAATAAAAAATAAAAAATTAGTATTATTTTAAAATAATCATAATAGGGTTGAAAATGGAACGTTTACTCATAATAAACATATTTGAGAAGTTTCGAGAAAAATTATATTTTTCGTCTTTTAGTGAATTTATTTAATAATAAAATAGTAATATTTTATTATTTAAATAAAAAATCATATTTTTAAGTAAAATTTATAAGTATAAACTTTTTACGAAATTTCAACATGACCCGTACGTTCATATAATGTCTTTCAAGGTTTTCATCCTTTATTTCAAACACTTTTCAAACTTCTGACACTTTTCTGACAAAATTCTAAAATCTAAATCTTTAACATTTACTAAAACGTTTTTCCTAAAATAGCGTTCAATATCACTTCATAAATACATTTCATGTTCAAAAGTTTATCCAAAACTCTTAAAATGACTAAATGTCGCTTATTGGGCTTTAAGGCCTAACAAGGGTCCATCAAGGTATTTATAAGTCCAAAATACGATCCAATCCAAAAGCAAGGTCCATTTATATACATAAGCTCATACTAATAAGTAGAAAATAATCCGGACCACAATAAGCCCTCCCATTAAGCCACGGCTTAAATGGGCTTATTGGGACGTGAGTCCATAAGCTTCATAATATATATGTTAAGCTTGAAAATACGCTAGTAAGTATCGCATTTGGTTACCACCATAAGCTATATTATTAGTCCACAAACATACGCCATATCACAAAAATAATAAAAATCACTTCCTTTATGATTCTAAAAGGTGACGTGGGCATATAAGTTCAAAATAAGCCACGAAAAGCCCACAAAATAAGTTATACAAGCTATTATTCAAAATAAGCTATTTAGCAACATATGTTATTCAACCATCACGACCACAACATCAAAACTACAAAACCCCTTTCTTTCTTTTCCTATTCGACGCAACCAAACACCCCTTTTATATCCGTTTCGTTTCCAAAAATCAATTTTTCACGACGATCAACTTGTACAACTAACATCTATGCATAAATATAAACCCAAAAGGACAGACGAAATTTAAATTTAGGAACTTACAAGAAAATCTTCAAAAATGTAGATTTTGACATGAACCGAACAACCCAAACGTTGCTTAAATGAATACCCAAATACTCGTATCAACCCGGAATACCACGTTCTTGATTAAAGTTAGAAAATTTATGGTGGTTTGTGGTGGTTTAGGGGCGGAAAAAACACACACACACACTAGTGTGTTATATTTATTTTGAAATGAAAAGGATTATGAGAAAAAGTGTTAAGGTTATGGGAATATAATGGTACCAAGAAACATATTAGCTAGAAAGTAGGCATATTGCCCCCCTTTTGTCTTACACGCCCCATATTGGCATCCAAGGAGGGTTCGGGTCTTTCTTTTCGTGTCGGGATCACTTAAAAACTCGTAAAACTTAACTGTAAAATACTCCCCAAAGTTACTTAGCATTTTTATTCACTTTAAAAATACTTTTCCAATAACTTAGAGTATTTACTTGACATTTTTTCACTTTAAACCCTTAAAAACTCATTTGGACATTAACGGACGTGTCAAGACTCGTTTTTTTGGCATTTCTCAAAATTCACGGGTCAAACCACCCGGAATACAAATAACATAATAATACCTTCCAAAAAGAGATTATTAATCACAATAAACAATAAATCACCACAATTCTCATAAAATCACCACCGTCAACACGGTACAAAATCTGAATAAACGGACAAACGTCAATTAGTCAAAAGACTATAAATGAAATATTCAGAACACAAAAAGGGCAAATGTTATATTCTACCCCCTTAAAAGAAATTTGACCCTGAAATTCAGCTGCTAACATCACTAAAAAAATGCGGGTACTTCAATCTCATATGATCCTTACATTCCCACGTGAATTCAGGATCACGTTTCGAATCCCACCGAACCTTGACGATGGCAATCCTACTACGCTTCAGCTTCTTAAACTCTCTTTCCAAAATTTCCACAGGCTCTTCCACAAAATTCAACTTATCATCAACTCGAATCTCATCCAAATGCACTTGTAGTGTTGGATAACACTTCTTAAGGTTTGACACGTGGAACGTGTCATGAACACTATTCAATTCCTCAGGTAAGTCTAACCAATAGGCCACAGAACCTACCTTCATAATGATCTCAAAAGGTCCAACAAATCTAAGTGCTAGTTTCCCTTTCTTCCCAAAGCGTACCACACCTTTCCAAGGTAACACTTTGAGCAAGACATAGTCACCTACACTAAACTCTAGAGGCTTCCTCATCTTATCAGCATAACTTTTCTGACGATCACGCGCAACCTAAAGTCTATCCTTAATCTGCGAGATCTTCTCAGTAGTCTCTTGCACTAACTCAGGTCCTATCAACTAACCACCTTCAACCTCAGCTAACATAATTGGTGAACGACACTTTCTATCATACAATGCCTCAAACGGAGCACATCTCACACTAGAATAATAACTATTGTTATACGAAAACTCGACCAACGGAAGATGAACATCCTAACTTCCTCTAAAGTCCAGGACGCACGCTCTAAGCATATCTTCCAAAGTTTGAATAGTATGCTCACTCTAACCATCAGTCTGAGGGTGATAAGTCGTACTCATGTATAAACGAGTTCCTAATGCCTCTTGCATTGACTACCAAAACTTTGATGTGAAACGACTATCATGATCCGATATGATCGAGATTGGCACACCATGTCTAGCAACTATCTCAGTCAGATATAATCTAGCCAATATATCCATCTTATAATCCTCGCGCATAGGTAGAAAATGAGCAGACTTAGTCAATCGGTCCATAATGACCTAGATTGTGCCATGCCCACTACTAGTCCTAGGCAACTTAGTCACAAAATCCATAGCCATTCCTTCCCATTTCCATACGGGAATCACATGTTGCTGCAAGCCAGATGGCCTTTGATGCTCAGCCTTAACCTTTAAGCAAGTCAAACACTTACTAACATACTCAGCTATGTCGTTTTTCATTCTAGTTCACCAATATCTATCTCTCAAATCGTAATACATCTTATCAGCTCCTAGATGTACAAAGTACTTCGACTTATGGGCTTCATCCATTATCAAGGTTCTTAAATCACCCTTCAAAGGTACCCATATTCGATCCAGGTAGTACAAAGTCCCATCACTTCTCTGTTCTATAATCTCATCCAAACCTTTCTGAAATCCTACAGACTCATCCACAGCCTCCTTCTAAGTCGTTAGTATCCTATCCTTGATACTTGACTAAAGGATCATATTCATAGCTCTAACTCTCTTGGGTTTTACTCTTTCCTTCCTACTTAGGGCATCAGCCACCACATTCTCCTTACCAGGATGGTAGCGAATCTCACAGTCATAATCACTAAACAACTCTATCCAGCGACGCTATCGCATATTTAACTCTTTCTGACTAAAGATATGCTGAAGACTCTTATGGTTCGTACAGATGACACTCTTTGTCCCATACAGATAATGTCTCCAAATCTTAAGGGCAAATACAACTGCTCCCAGTTCCAAATCATGGGTTGTATAATTCTTTTCATGAATTTTCAACTGCCTAGACGCGTAGGCTATCACCTTACTTCTTTGCATTCACACACAGCCTAGTCCTATCCCGGACGCATCACAATACACCACAAAGTCTTCCGGTTCATCAGGGAGAGCTAAAACAGACGTATTACACAACTTATCCTTTAAGGTTTGAAATGCCAATTCTTGTTCCTCACCCCAATCGAAAGTCTTACACTTCTGAGTCAAGATAGTAAGAGACTTAGCTATCTTAGAAAAGTTCTCAATGAACCTACGGTAATATCCAGCCAATCCTAAGAACGACTGAACCTCAGACGGAGCTCTAGGGGCTTTCCAATTTTTAACAGCTTCAATCTTACTAGGGTCTACATGAATTCCATTACCATTTACCACATGCCTAAGAAACTGCACTTCCCTTAGCCAGAATTCACACTTAGAAAACTTAGCATACAATTTCTCCTTCTTGAGCAGCTCCAAGACTAACCTTAAGTGTTCTACATGCTCCTCCCGAGTCTTAGAGTAGATTAAGATATAGTCTATAAACACTATCACAAACTTATCAAGATAAGGCCTACAAACTTTATTCATCAAATCTATGAATATTGCTAGTGCGTTAGTCAGACCAAAGGGCATTACTGTGAACTCGAAATGTCCATAACGAGTTCTAAACGCAGTCTTTGGAATGTCATCTTTATGCACTCTCAGCTGATGGTATCCAGACCTAAGATCTATCTTTGATAAAAACTACGACCCTTATAGTTGGTCAAATAGATCATCAATCCTAGGAAGCGGATAACGATTCTTAACTGTCAACTTGTTCAATTCTCTATAGTCAATACACATCCTAAAAGAACCATCCTTCTTTTTCACAAACAAAACCGGTGCTCCCCAAGGCGATGAGCTTGGTCGAATGAAACCTTTGTCCTGGAGTTCCTTGAGTTGTCCAGACAACTCCTCTAATTCAGAAGGTGCCAAACGATAGGGATACTTTTCAATTGGTACAGCTCTAGGGATTAACTCAATCCGGAACTCAAATTCCCAATCCAGATAGGTCATCTGGGTATACTTCGGGAAAATCTCTCACTACTACTATCTCTTCTTGTTCCTACTCTTTAGCCTTAGCACTCTTTAGTTGCCTCATCTTTTCTTCTGGTTTCTCTCTTAATGACTCTAAAGAACCTTTTGCCCATCCTATAGTGGTTTTCTTCACTACTTTCTCCATTGACAAATTATTTCAGCCTTATGTCTTAGAAAACCAATCCATACTTATAAATCACATCAACAACTCCACATGCCCAAATGGTATCATATCGATGTCAAAAGAACTTCGACCCTCAGATTTCTAGTTTGTCAAACCCTTTAATACCTTATCAATCTCTTCTAGATACCCTGCCTAGCTATCTTCAACTCTATATCTGAAAACCTATCGCTGGGGGCTCTATGCCCAACAGAGGTATAAAAGTAGTGGAAACAAAACTATAGTCGGCACCAGAGTCAAATAAGGTAGTGGAAAAATGATTGTTTAAAGTACACGTAACCGTCATAATGTTTGGATCCTTGCGAGCTTCCTCTGCTCCCAACATGAATGCCCTACCCCTAGCTTGGTTCCCTTGGTTTCCACGACCCTGACCCCCGTTATTAGCAGCAACTTGGTTTGGATGGTTTCCTCCCGGTCCTTGTGCCCTATTCAATCTAGGACAAGCTGACTTGACATGGTCAGTACTACCACACTCATAACATGCCCTAACAGTTGGGTTTCTAGCATTGACAGGATTCACATTCCTAGGCACGCCTCTATAATCCTTTGCCAAATGACCCGGGCGGTTACAATTGAAGCAAGTGCGACAATGCCCTCCGGGTGCAGGGTAGGAGTTGCAAGTGGAATACTTAGGCCAATCACCCTAGTATGTGTGTAATTACACATACCTTTTACCTAATAAAACGGCCCTAAATGACCAAAAATGCACATAAAATGCCATAAATATGCTTGTTTTTGTGTTTGTACTGTGCAGGTACCGGATATTCACTAAAGGACAAAATCGAAGCCGAACCGGACAAAACCGAGCACGGAATTGGAAAGAGCGCAAAAAATCAAGTTTAACGGTGCCTTCATCTTTTATTGGGCCGACCCAACACCATTTATATGGGTCGGACCGACCCATACTTAAACAAAAGCCCAAGATATAATCATGATTCAATAAAAATTATCAAATAAGCCCATTTGCATTTCTTTGTGTTGTACGCATGAAAGAATTGAGATGAAAAAATATACTCATCATCACGTGCCCCTTAAATTAATTCATGCAACATCACATGACATCCCACTAGTTATATTCCAACCTCTCAGCAAGCGACACGTGGCCAATCTTTTTTGTTATATCTGATGCATGAAAAGGAATTATGATGAATTGGTATACATCCCCTCACGTGAGGCATAAATTAAATCAAAGAGTGTCATGTGCTATCCCACTACTTGGATTTGGACAAATCAGACAGCGACACGTGGCTGGGCAAGAATATAACTTTCATTTCATTTCAAGTTATGAGAAAAAAAATTGATGAACGGTAATTAAACTTGTACAAGGTAAAATCAAGATGAGTGGCTTGCGTTGAATCAACGCACAAAAAAGGCCACCTGTCACTCCGTAAATGGTGGATCGGATAATAAATGTGTTGGCGTGTACAAGGTTTGGAGGTCGAAGGGCAATGAAGGGGCTATAAATGATGCGTGGGAGGAACGCATTTGAGATGTCTTTTTTTTTCTTTCGTTTTTTTTTGTTTAAAAATTATGTAGTGTAGTTTATTTTCTAGCTTATTCTTAATGTTTCTTTTAGCTTATTCAGAATTTTGTAAAAGCTCTTCAGAATGTGACAACCGTGATTTGAGCAGGTTAGTTTATACCTTTAGAAATGGTTCAGAGTTCATTTTATGTGTTTAAATGTTGTGCTATGTGATTTTATGTGTGCTAAGTGAGTTAAGTATGTGCATGATATCATTTTGAGGTGTATGGGCATCTCATTTTGAGTATGTTTGTGTTGGAAATAAGGTCGCGTATTGCAAGCTTTGCTACGTCGATCCTTGGTTTTAAGGGTTTTGGCGTTTATTAAATATGTATGATATGAGATAGAAAGATATGGTTGAAATATGGGAGTCGGTGTTAAACTTTCCATTTTTGTGATACGCTTATAATTACGTTGGCCACCGTACTTATATTCGCATCCTTTCCCATTCATATTCAATATTGAGCCCACCCATTTCATGAACCTGACAAAAACTAAGGCACCAAACATTTGGAACACACAAAGGCACACATACAAAGCGGAATAAACAACCGCACGGGCACATAGATCCTATACGCGGACTAACGATGGTATCTTAGGTTATAGTCTAGGCCAATCCACCTAGTTCTCTATAACCTTGGCTTGGCTTTGTTACAATCTGTCATACCCCCCGACATGGCTGAAACTCGGAATGCAAACATATATGATCAATCCATATCACAAGGTACAAAATAGAGAAAACTACATTGCATAAACTCCAAGTGCTATGAAGACCATCAACCTTGAACAAACTCAAGTGATGTCCCAAATCGCAACTAAAATACACAATCTCTTACAATTATTCCAATGCCCTCACAGGGGTCCAAAGTCCAAACTTATTCCATAACATACAAAACTAGAATCAAAATAACAAGCAAGGAAGACTTCAAACCAAAATTCCTAATCGGGATAATTTCTAAAGTTACTATCATTTTTTCACAAACTATTCCTCTTTCACTTCACCTGAAAATGATACTCGAAAACGTCAACAATAATGTTGGTGAGCTCGTAGGTTTGACCTTAAACCCAAAAGTTGTGCCAATACTTCAACAGTGGATTAGTGCTATATGAACAGTGAATATATGCAAACATACTCTAGCATCACCGCTAATCAATAACCATATGTCACTTACGCACCTAAAGGGCCTACTAGCTGGAGCACTAAAATTAGGGCAGGACCACACACCAACCTGGGTAGGCATACCCATCCGCTCCAGTAATCACCCAAATACTGGGTAGGCGTACCCATCCGATCCAATAATCTCACAAACACAGGGTAGGCATACCTATCCGATCCAAACAATCGTGCATCACATAATATTCACATAGCATTCATAAGCACATAACTTGTCCCAAAAACAAAACCACATTTCGCACAAATCAATTCAAAACATTTCAAAGCACATTTGAGTATCATTTTCCCCCAACGGAAAAGCCAATAAAAAGTGGGGCTACGAGAACTCACCTCAAGCAAGTCTTTAGCTATCCAATCTCATTCACACAAGCAAATGCAACGACGCCCGCACACGACCTAGTCTAGTTAATTTCCCAATTTAATCATCAAAATTCCATAAAACATTTACCGTTTGATGTCATAGTGTTTAGGTCGCGTTGTTTAATTTCCCAAAACAGTTTTAGTGGTGTGATGGTTGACAACTTATCCCACAATCATATCATCTCATTTCTCCGATATTACATTACTTTATACTATTTAGCGTAAATGGATAAGTAATATATAAATATTTGATTATTATTAATTATAAATATATCTCGACAGTTCATTCGGTACTCCTTAGTCACTTCAAATAATCATCTAATACGGTTGAAGGTTAAGCTTTTTGTTTAGATAAGCTTTTCAATAGCTTATTTGAGTGAGCTTTTTCTCATATATCATATAGCCTTTTCGATTAAGCCTTTTACTAGCTTGTTTCGATACGATTTAGTTCTAACATGGCTTATTCGATTTGGATCTAGCTTATAGAACCAAATAAGTTTTAGCTTATTTCATTTCTTATCTATTTTCTCTTTAGCTTAATTGGTTTACTTATTCTCTATCTAACTTTTTCTAGCTTATCTCGTTCCTTGTCTTTTCTTTGCTCAATTCGAATACTCAAAGGAGGCCTTGAGTGCTTATTCACTCGGTTTATTGATTAAACCTTTTGCTACTTTTTCTTTCGAGAGCTTCATAGTTTATTAAATATATTCTTTTCGTTTTAATAGTAAAACTTGTTCCTTCATTTCAAATTTTGATTTGGCAGTGAGTGTAAATCGAATGTGAGGCTAGCCCATTAACGTTTTTGCAAGAAATAGTTTCTGTTACAAATGGTTTTAGTAAATTTCATTTTATAAAACTTTTATAGTATTTAAAGTTTAATATTTTATTTTAACCTTGTGTGTTTTAATTGATTCGCGGTTCCGGTCAACTCATGAGGCGTGGAGCTTAAGGGTCTATTAAGCTAGTTTACTAGTTTATTAGATCGGGCGATCATAATCGATTCGGTTTTGGCATTCGGGTTCTAAATCTTATCTCTTTTTAATTCTAATTAGTTGTAGTATTATTTTGCTTAAAATGTCTTTTATCATTATGCTTTTTATTAATTAGTTGCCATGTTTAGTTTACTTTTTGCTATTTGTTATTAGCTTTACATTATGCTCTAGTTTATTAGTAGTTCTAGGTTAATTTAGCTTGATAAGATTATATTATCCGTTTATGCTTATTAGTTTTAGTTGCCATGATTAGCGAGTATTTTCATTTTATTAGTTGTAGTTTTATTTTAACATGTATATTATTATTGTCCATATTAGTTGCCATGCTTAGTTAGTATGTTTATTTGTTGCTTTATTCGTTTATGCTTATTGTTATGCTTAGTTTAGTTGTTATTATTGCTATATTTATCGTAGACTTGTTGTTGCTCGTTGATAGTTGTTTAGTTTATTGTTATTTACTTTATAGTCATTTGTCCCCCCCCCCACGTTATTTTATTATTATGTTACGGAGCATCCCGTTTAGTATTATTTATAGCTTTACTATAGTTTTATATTGAAATTTATTAGTATTTCAAAACCAAATTTTCAAAAACCAAAATATTTGTCATTCAAGCACCAAACGAAACATTCTCATGAATTTCAATTCATCTCTCGCCGTGGATACGACACTCGGAAGATAGACTATTACTTGTCCTAAAGTAATTTTCTTATCTAACGGGATACTCTCTATACTACTATTACTATTTGGTATTTTATATATTTTATTATATATATTTATATCGAACCAAATTGCCAAGTTTCAAAATTAGATCCACATTCTTTTTTAGTTTGGCCTCAAGATCTAGAACAGTGTCATGATATCTATCCTCATTTTCACTCATTTTGCCTTTGTTTTTAAAAGTAAATGAGTCTTTTGAAGTTCCTCATTTGCCGTTTGTAACATCTTGACATCTAATCTAATTTATCCTCATTGTTTTTCTAGATCTCGAATGGGTATCTCCGATCACGAACAAATTTGAACTGGGCTTGTTGACTAAAATGTATTGCTCTGTTTTATCGGCCTCAAGAAATTCGTTGAGCTAATTATTATTCCCCGTTTATTTTTCCAAAACCCGAACACCTTCCTTAAACAACTCAAGAGCTGACTAGTTCCTAAGAGTCGGTTTTGTTTTTGAACTTTTTGAGCAAAATATTTTGTTTTTCAGCTTCCTGATATCATTTCTTAGCTATTGCTCTAAGAACGCACATAGATCAGGAACATTGTGTATCTTTTTCAACACTGCCACTATAACATTCCCATTAGGTTGAATACAAAATATAATATCGCTTCAATTTTGATCATCACCAATGGTATTGTTAATAACTTTAGTATGAGTTGGATACATTTGTTTTTCATTTTCAGTGTTGGATGAAGATTGTACCTCACTTATAAATGTAGAATCATAGCTTGGCCCATCATCAGAAGTGTTATCAGCTGGTTGAATTTTGGCCATTAAGCATATGTTTGCAATGAGTTCTTCAATTTCTTCCCATCTTGAACAGTCAGCAAAAGAGAAAATCATTCTGCACATTCGTTAAAAGAATTACTCCAGCCTTCAATCCTGTTTTTCCAACAACCTTTGTTCCATACGTAGATCGATCCAACTCTTAGCTTTGCAATTCCTAGCATAAATGTCCATTATCCATTACAGTTGTGCATTGAACATTGAAGTGTTTCATTAAGCAGGTTCGAAGAGTCCTTTAAACATTACAGTCCTCAATATGGAGCTTCGATCCTCAACGAATTTCTCCTGAACAAAAGCTCTCTATTATACTTCCGAGCATTACCATAATTCCTAACGTTGAATATTCACCCTGTCACCTTGAATTGAAATGTTTGGTTTCTGGTATTGGATGAATGCGAAGGACGATTATTTGTTGAGTGAAAAATTTTGAGTAAGGGCTGCGAGCAAGTAACAACATTACAGAGCCTAGCGATCTTTAGAATTGGTGTGAACAACCTCCGTTGGTACGCATCTTCATATTCAACCACATACTATGAAGAGTCACATAGAAAAGACGATTTGTTTTCTGGAAGATGAACCCGAGTGTGCTACTAGAGCCAAAGTAACATATATTTTTTCTAACTTCTTTCTCTTGAGACATATAACCATTCTCGAATATGTTGAAGGTAATAAAAAAGATCATCAAACGATCCATCTTCAAACGTTTAGCAAGAACGAACTTGTAACATATTTTAACCATTCCGTTTTGTAAGCTATTTCAGAAACTTTTTGTAATTGTAACAATTGAAAATGCATTCATTTTTTTCCCAATCGTTCATTAACTGAGCAAAATTATTGTAAACTGAAAACAAGATGCTTCCCCTGGTTCAGCAACAAACTGATCAAATTTGTTTGTAAAATGAGTTTCTCTATTAACTTTGTTTTGTATAGTTCCCCTCATAAGACGTTCAACTTTTTTCCACATATCCTTGGCCGAAGTGCAAGCATCCACAGAATTTTAAATGTCATTTGGAATAGAAAGAAGAATTAGATTCATGAGCTCCATCTCAGCACCATAGTGTAATAACGCATCTCCTTGTAAATCCTCAGACCAAGTTTTACAATTTCCGAACGATGGAATTGTTAGGAATGAACATCTCAAACTGACAAGGACCTTCATCAAGTGCTTTGTTAATCCACTTTTGGTTTTCCCTCTTTCGATTTATATATCTTCTAAATTTACTTGCCCACGGTATATAACTACCCCTTTCAAGCATGGGAGGCCTAGTCTCAGAACCGACATTAGCAAGGGATTGTTGATATGTTTTGGATGTTGACATTTCTTATGATTCAAAGATTGAATCTTGTAGACGAAAATGAGAGATTTTTGTGAGAAGATTTCCAACACGGTAACATTGTGAAACACGACAACACAGTTCACGGAATAACCAGTAGTCACTAAAACTCGGTACACTATCTGAAAACAGACCAAAACTCGTAAAAAAATACTAACAAAATTCTTACTACTTAAAACCTATTAACTCGTAAAATGCTAAGAACCACAAACACATTAAGAACCCAAAAATCGATAATTTCAAACTCGATAGAACCGATTTTGATAAATTTCGTTAAGAAAAAAAAAAAAAAGAAAGGAAAGACGAAAAAAAAAAAAAAATTTTAAGAATGTACAATAACCACAAACCGATAAATAACCCAATTTTATGATGACTTGAATAAACCAAAACACATGTAATATCAAATTCGATTGAACCAGAATTGTACTATCCGAGTTTTTATTAAAAATTAACAAATTTGCTTTCCATATCCCATTCACAAAAAAACCAGAATTTGTGATGTTTTAACACTTTGTAAGCTTATTTCCGGGAGTAAAATCACTAAGTCCTTATTTCACACTTTTCGATAAAACTGAAAATGTGAAAACATATAAAACTCGATATTTACCCGAGTTTATCAATAAACTCCGAATAAAAACGATATTTCGATAGAACCAAAGATGCGTATAAAATCTATTAATACAAAACCTTTTCGATCAAAACTATAAGAAAAATGATCCGAAAATAGAAAAACCACTTCCGAGAATGTAGAAACACTTTCGAGAACGCTAAAATACTACTGAAAATGCAATCTCCATAACTCGATAACACTCGATAACTTCCAAATACTCGAAATCGCTTGTCAAGGCACAACTCGAAAGCTCAAATATCTCAACCGAATTCACCGAATGTCATCTCGAGGTTGTCGGACGTGTAAAAAGCTCACAAATCGAATCACTTGTATTCTCTAATGGCGTATGATACCACATTATTTTATGTCTTTTATTAATCCTGAATCAAACATAATGTTCAAGAAAGGCTAGAGGAAAATAGAGGAGGCAAGTATTATCAAAAATTCAAATGTTATAAAATGGAGGGAAAGGGAAAATGTTTATTACAAGGCATCACCCTCTAATGACGATTAGAGGGGGTATTTATAGGAAAAGGAAGGAGCCTTCCCTTCTTTTATTTTCCTAATGTTTCACTTCTAGTCCCTATTCTTTGGTAATTATGCTATTTCTTACTTTTAACATAATATAGTTTATTACAAGCTACTTTATTCTAAAAAAAATAAAGACTATTAACAAAATATAACTAAACCACATAATTGAACACTTTTTTATGAACCTAACAAGACTATAGACACCTGTTTATGACAATACTAGTGAACACATATGGTCATCTTCAACAGGAAACTTGGTAAAATAAAATAAAAAATAGGAATTGTACATTGTAGTCGTATAGTAGCGTAGTTGAACGGCGGCTGTTGTTATTTGTATCAGATGGGTCAAGATTCAAATCAATTGAAATGGGTGTTCTAGTTGGAATGTCATAAAGAATAGTACAAGTGTTCCCTAAGATAATATAAGTGGCTAATGTATGATCATATAAAATTAGTTAAAATTAATATGAATAGTTCTGATTAGCAAAGTTTTAAGTGCCACAGTGAAGTATAAAATTGATGTAACAATACTTATGAGCTTATCACTTCATACTTAAAGTATCATTGTATAAATAAGTAATTAGTAGTTATGTATTTATCAGTTATAAATTGCAAAACAAGTGAAGATCGGTACTCCACAAAATCTTTAACTAATAGGAATACTTTTATTATATGGTTCACATTTTGACATTGTTTAATACAAGTTTCAGTTTGATATAATATGTAGTTTTAATATGTTATTATATTGTAGGTTGTAAACTTGAAGACCAAGCAAAGGCAACACAAGAACATGAAAGAGGTTCCAGGAGTTAGGAGTAACAAGAGGTTGCCAGGGAGTGGGAAAGAACAACAGAACAACGACTGAAAGAACTAGAGGAGCGAGTGAAAGAAATTACTAACATGCTAAAAATGAATAAACAACCACCTTCGCCACCTCTCAGCTAGTTCAACCTTGTAAAATTGTCATGGGTTTATGCATTCTTAGTATGTTATATACTTGGTGTTAGCATTATTTAAATAAAGATTAAATACTGTATTTCTTTTGGTTAACCAAAACCTGGAATCAAATGCTAGTATGTGTTTGTGTTTTGTTTTGTTTTGTTTAATAGATGAATGATCACATGTGATATAAAACTAATTACGACACACATGTTATATCACATGTGATTTTTAAAAGAATCATATATGATTTTCTACTAGTTTTGGAATAAGAAATCTTATATTGACAATAAATTCTTCCATAATTAATCATATGTGATCTCAAAAATAAAATGCCATTTAAGAAAGAAATCACATGGGATCATATTAATAAATTTACACCCTCTAAGAATTCAAGCCATAACGGGATTTGCTAAAATAATCCCAAGTTTTTGAACCAACTCAAATAACACTAAACAAAAAGAAATATGAGATTTAAATATACATACATTAGATGATAATCAATCATCTTCAATCAATGATCATAAACACCCAGTCCTATCATATCATCATATCCAGGATTTCTACTATATTTTTTTATTTGTGTAGAGAAGGTTGTTTTTAAGACATCTTGAACACCACAAGCATCCAAAGGCCCAAGAAGCTCAATGAAAAAGCTCATGAATTTTCATTTCACGGTTAAAATGTATTCTTTGTTTTTCTCTTGTAATCTCCGTATGGAGTTTTGATGTCTACGGACGATTTTTGTAAACCATTAGAAACTGGTACAATGTCTTGCTATAATGGTTTAACTTTCTTGGTACTATGTCGTCATGTTTTATGTGAAATGAAAATGGCTAAGCATTTGCGGATGTGATTTTCGATATTATGTCTATTTTATTTAAGTTTTATTGCACACTCACATAATCACTTGTAATAAAAGCATTAGACAGGAAATATGTTATCATTGTTTAAACATCAAGTATGATGGTTGATAAATTAGTGATGATCATGTTAAATCAGATGTGATTTCTAAAAGAAATCACATCTGATAGTTTGCTATTAACTTGTAAAATACAAATATCACATCTGATATATAATATATTCACATTCATGTAAGATTCAAATCAACCAAAATCAAGTAAAAGAGAATTTCTAACACTTGTCCATATAAAAAATCAAACATTAAACATATTACTTTCAAATATCACATGTGATAATTGTAATGGAAAGAAAAATAATGTAAAATCATATATGATTTTCTAGCATATCACATGTGAAAAAAATGAAACATGATTTATCATTGAATCAACAAAGTCTTCTTATTCTTGAAACAAGTCTTCTTCTTCTTCTTGAACCAAGTCTTCTTCTTCTTTAACCAAATATTTTTGTCTTGAACAACAACTTCTTATTGAACCACAAACTCTGAAAATATAAAATGAAAAAAATAAGTTGTTTCATGACAAAATACAAAATATCACATGATATAACTAACTAAACAAACTCAATGATATCATATGTGATATAGCTAACAAAATGCAATATCATATGTGATATCACATGTGATATATCTAACAAAAAAACTCAATTATAAACACATTAATCAAAGCTAAAATCATATGTGATATATTTCGTATTAACTTAAAACTGCTTATTCCTAACTGATAAGTTAAGAACCAACTTAACTTAATTCAGCTTATTTTAACAACTTAGTAATATAGTTACTAAGAAATATATGCTCACTTTTAATAAACCACATGTAATTCAATACAAACTTACAAATAGCAATTATTACTAAATATGTTGCAAGGCTCATCTACTGAAGTATAAAGGACATCACAATAGTGTTCAGGTATATATATACCACTATTCTGTTGGTATTGTATTTTTATTTATCAAACCATTAAATAAATTTTGGCGGAACATCAAATAACTAATAACGGCGTCCGCGCCGAACCACATTTATAGGAACCGCTAAATAAGTTTTAGTTGTGCATCTGGTTTCTTAGGATATATGCATATACTAAATACCATATGTGATTTAATACTAATATCACATATATCACGTAAGTTCTTAATTCTAGTTTAACATCACATGTGATATATGCAACAAACATCTAATTTAAAACAACTTCAATTTGTAAGTGTAAGTCAGCTCAATACTCAAAGAAAACGAAGGGTATAATCACCAAGAAAATTAAAAAAAGCTATATTCATCTAAAGTCACTACTAAAACACAAGTCGAAGAAGCTTTTCCTTAGAACCTACTTCTAATTTAAATGCATGGCATATCCCAGAAGCACATACATAGACTCATGTAACAAGACGGCTTGTCTAACTTAATTTGACATGTTATCTTTATGTGAAACAGGCAGAAAACAAAGCTATCGTTGGTACTTTAATATAGTTATTATTACAACAAGACTACAACTATTTAGCTACAACAAAGGCACTATGTAAGCTGTATGAACGCACATATCAGATATTCAGTTGCAAAATAAAGTCATACTAGGACAAAGATAACTAAGGAAGCAACTTCCCCACAAGTATAACGTATAGTATATAATATTTACTTCCACCCACTTCAAAAGTTAAATATGAAACCGTTGGCTCCATGCTTCATAATTTAAAAATAAATTAATCCAGGGTCAAGACTCGTACGCTGCATATGAGAATTCAGATTTCTTGTAAGTTTTGTAGATACAATGCCTCCGTATACCAAATTTTACTAAGATGAAAATGATTATCACAAAACGAGCAAATCTACAATGTTTTGATAAAGAGTTCCCGCGTATACCAAATTTTACATAAACACTTTTTTCACTTTTGAGCAATTCGTATATGCCAAATGACGACACCTTATTATGAGAAAATCCAGCATGATTCACTTTCACCGACTGCATAACGCCACTAGCACGTGCGAATTGTTTAAAAGTGAAAAAAAATGCTTACCCATGTATTTTTGGATATGCGGGAACCCCTTTTTTAAAACATAGCAGATAAGCCCCCTTTTTGATAATCATTTTTATCCTAACAAATAACACCATTTAATAAGGAAAAAAAAACCTCGACAATCGTTTCTCATATGGTAACCTTTCTACATCACAATGTATAAACATGGCTCAAGAATAAAAAGAAGTATCTTAGAATTAAGACAAGTTCATTGGCATGCAAGCACGAAAAGAAGACACCTAGTGCAAATAATCGTAAACCGTTTATTAAATTAGAATTAAACCTCAAAATCCTCAATTCCCTGCGTGGCTGTAAGTCCATTTAAAAGTTTTGAGACAAACCATGGCCAATGAACTTAAGTCACTCCTATCACACTACTTGAAATCCCTACACCTGCTTGTATTCTAATTCCAGGGCATTTCCCATAAACACGTTCATACACTTGAGAATTTTACAGCTTGTCTAATACTATCGTTTTGTCATAAACCTTAGACATCATAATATGCCTCAAAATAAGACAGAAAACAATATTGCAAGAAAAAGGAAAACCCTTTAGTTACTTCATTATCAAAGAGAACACTTCATTAACAGTTTCTTCTACAAAATCACGATTTCGTTTTAATAATATGCATAACACACTGTAAATACAAAATTGATATACACGTAATTTCATATATATCATACTTCACAGGTCCTTAATCCTAGTTGTATATCATATGTGATATATTTAACAAACAGCTTATTTAAAAAAACTAGTTTCTAATACTATCCGGTTTGAGCTTATTTAACAAGAATGCTTAATTCTCTTATCAGTTTCAGCCACTTCAGAGACGCACATAATATACAGTAATAAAAGCTTCATAGTATCAAAAATTGAAAACAAACATGAAAAAAACCTATAAAATTAGCAATTGAGATCTTACCAATAGTATTTCATCAGTGTCTCCATATGCGACACTCTTCATCAGCATGTTGAGTCATAAGATCCGCATTTCTCTCAATTGTAATTTCCCTAATTTTTTGACTCGAATCCCTAGGCTAAAACCTCATTTTTTTTGAAAAACCGAATTAATTAGATTATAATATGATTGCATAGCTTCAGATTTGATAATTAACAAATTAATTCAAATCGATTACCTTGATGAAGCGAATCAAATATTGAATCTAATACAAATTGTGGTTGTTGATTAATGTTATGATGAAGGTAATAACAAACATATACGATTTTGATGATGAATGCGTGAATTAAAGAGCAAAATCAGGGTTTAGTTAACAGTTATGGAGGTTAAGGGAGACGCATAGAAGAAAACATGCACTAAAGTGTGTTTGTGTGTGTTTTATGAGAGTTTAAAGAAAGGTATGTCTAACTTTTTCTTTATATACTTGACAAAAATATCCTCTAATGTAAATTCAAAATTTAATCTCATCCATTAGATGAGATGAAGATGGAAGGTGAGGATGAGTCCTCCAGTATCCAAACAAAGTTTGGTATCCAAATAAACTTAAATCATTAAAAAATATAGAAAATTATAAGTTTCACTTAAATCTATATATTTATTTAAAATTTAACCACAAAAGTTTTATTAATTACCTTATGTTTTTTTTAAAGTTTTTATCTTTCATAAATTTTCCACCTATATTTTTATGTCTTTTTTGTTTCTTCATCAAATTTCTCCAACATTTTTTTTAATTTTAACCAAAATTGATTCAATTTTGACTTTTTTTAACCAATCTGATCGCACGATTTTGCCTACGTGTCAAAATCAAACGTTCTGATTGGTCTAATTTTTTCTGTAAAATCGAATCTCATACAAAACTCCAAAATAATGTAATTCTTTTATTATATAAACAAATTTATAAGATAGTTCAATAAAGATCATAAAAAAGTTAACGATCAATGAATCAATGTCACTTTTCATTTTTTTTAAAACAAAGTATTGTGTTAACAGTAAATCGTTAAGCAATAAAAAATACAATACCGTTATAAGAATTTTTTATCTTTCAATATACAAACACTTCAATATACATTATAAAAAATTTCTTTTGTTTTTTATGGGTATTGAATATTACACGATACGAAATCATAAGTGATTTGTTAAGGGAGTTTTACAGTTCAAATCACATAAATCATACATAATTTCACAAATCACATGTGATTTATAAAATAAGTAGTAACAAATTATATGTGGTTTCTATATGTGTACAATCTAACACTAACAAAAAAATTCGAAAAAAAAGTTTATCGAAAGTAAATAGAAGTGCGCCTCTAACAAAAGATGATTTTATGTCCGGCATGATGATTTAATTAGTCTTACTTAATGATCAATGGTTTATGAGATTTATAAGTTTTAAAAATAAAAATGCAAATTAGTTTTTTAATTAATACATTTTACTAAAGAGCGGTCGCTCTTGGGAAAACATGCAGCCAAGTGCACGCCTTCCAATAGCTCGTATTTATTTTTTTAGTCCCTCTCCCACTTTCGGCGATAGTTACTATGTGTGTGGTATTTACTTACCTCTCTCACTTCTGTTGTCTCTCCCTCTCATTTTTATCTTCTCTTCTGGCGATATTTTCTACGCCATTTTCTGCTGCACTTTTTGTGCTTTTTCTGTTGGTATATGTTTGCATGTTATCCTTTTTTTATGCGGATAATGATGCATGAATATATTTTACTAAAGAGTGGTCGTTGTTGATTAGTGGTTTAGTTGGGGTTTTCAGACTGATACATATTGAAATAACTGGTAAGATTTTACGGTTTTTCGTTGTGTAATCAATTAGGTTTTTTTTATTTAAGCTTTATGTCAAAATTTAGTTTAGGGTTTATGTCAAAATTAGTTTAGGGTTCATGTTTGGGGTATGGATTTGTGGAATTAAGGATATAGATTTTGGGAGTTATCGAAGATGAAATAGGTCCTGGTTCTAATTTAGGCTTTTTTGAAATTGCCAAAAAATGGAGATGTTTGGGGTTTGGATTTGTGAAATTAGGGATGTTTGGGGTTCGGATTTTGGAACGATTATTTAATAATAGCATTTTTCTTTTTGTTTTTTGTATGCAGCAAATGTGCGGTTGTTCTGAATGTTCCTTCATTTAGTATGGGTAAAAGCGACCCGTATCTTGGCAGGGTATCACGAGTTCTTATTTGCAGCCATGACGGGTCGCTATTTCTTTATATCTTGGCGGGGTATTATGAATTCGTATTTGCAGCTATAGCGGGTCGCTGTTTCTTTATATGTGTGTACGTTTTTTATGGAAATGTGGGTGACGTGCTACTATGGCGGGCCAGGCTTGGTTACTTTGCAGCCGTGGCAGACGTATTTGTGTGGGTAAAAGTGACCCGTATTATGGCGGGGTATCACGAGTTTGTGTTTACAGCCATGGCGGGTTGTTGTTCTTTTATGGTCTGTTGGCACTGTAATTTGTGCCGATTACTAAAACCAAAAGTGCACAAATCGAGTCTAGAGCCAAGAAGAGATCAAAATTATAAATCTCATTAGGATAAAATGTCAAAATACACTTGTTGAACACCATAAAGTTCACAAGTTGTAACAAAGAGTCCTACACATTATCCTTGAGATCTTGCCAGAACATCCAAGTGATACTTAAGTATTCACAGTGAAGATGGAAATCCTGCTTGAGCCAACATCAAACAAGCTCTTGGTAGGTGACTTGTGAGATTCTATATGAATCAAACTTGTGATAATTGGATATCGATTTGGTCCAATATATGAATTGATGACTTAATCAGAAATATAGTAACTATCTGATTCACTCTTACCGTGTTCTCTGCTTTGAGACGCTCCGGTAACGAGAACGACTAGTACAGCTGCGAAATCCTGTCAAGAAGATTCATATGAATTATATCTGATCACAGGCAGTATTTATACTATAACACCCCATGTTTTAGGACAATGTACGACGTTGATAAAGTCGCTATTTATTTTTTTGTATTGTACGCGTTTGTTTTTAATGGAAATCGTTAAGTTAAATCGCGTAAGCAAGAAATAATCAGTTAACGTAAACGGGCATCAAGCAAATTATTGTTTACGTCAAACAAGGGTTAAGTAATTATTTTGAGGATAATTATTAACATTACACAAGTTATTTTATCGGATACGTGAAAGTGTTTACGTTTCGCGATAAATGACAATTAGGTTTTCCCGGAAACCCTAAAAATTAACATACGCTTCAACAAATACCTATGTTTATATACAATGATCAAAGTTTATAAAACTTTATGAATATGTATATATTTATACACGTTTCATATGTTTATACAAGATAACAAATACTTTACAAAATACCAAGACTTTACAAAGTAAACTTTTATATAAAAACTACACTTTACATTTAATCAAAAGTTTACTTACATATTTCTTTTATAAATACACAAGTAAACATACAAATTAATAAGAAAATTTACTAGGAAACACCTCCCTTGAAATCATGGGATGATTCCCATGATAGGAGACCAACAAACATAACCATTAAACCCTTGTTTCCTTCCCCCTTGGTCCCCTTGAAAACCCACGGCACAAGGCCCCCCCTCCCCTTTGATTTTTCTAGTCAAAGTTTGCAACTAACAAATATCTTTTCACTTCTCCTATAAATACTCATGCATATGTGAAGTTTACATACACTCTTTTACTTAGCAAAATTGTTTTTCTTTCTCCCTTCCTAGCTCAAAACCCACGGCTTGAATAAGCTACCCAAACAAATCATACAAAATTTTTATACAATCCATACAAGCCTATACACATCAATCCTAAGACACACTAAAGTGTTTGCAAGCATTGGTTCTTCATTTGCAAGGATTTAAGAAGAAAAGGGAAGATTAGGGTTTCAAACCTAATCTAGGGTTTATAAGCTTGTAAGCTTTGGTTTTGAATCTAAACACGGGTTTAGCACTTATTTCTCATCTCATACATCATCCCTAAGGTCTTCCTAATTTCTTTATACTTTTTATTATCATTATTTTATGTGTAATATGTTATTTATGGCTAAATCACCACTAAGGACTTTTTAATATGTAAAATGAGTTTTCACTTATGTTTATGAATTTATTTGTCACTTATTAAGGGCTGTTTTTAATTCGAATTTCATTCAGTGGGTTGACTCATATAAAAATATACGCTCATGACGATTCAAAATGATATTGAAACTCGAAAAAAAAAAAAACCGATTTATAACGAAAAAGATACGTTAATTACAAGTTTTAGAACTGAGAATACTTTTATAAAACTATTTTTATAAAAAAGCACTTTCTTTACGAAACTCATATTTTTAAAAACATCAAAAATATGATATACTTTTTTAATTACGAGATCGTACTCGAACGAATCGCTAAAAACGGCACTATAACGAATAACTTACGTCATTTTAAGTTTAAAAAGTCAATTTTATAAACTTATGAACAGTAAAGGTACTATTCATCAGCGGACCCAACTTTTATAAAATATATACATCTTTTATTTAACAAAGACGTTATCGAAGGAATCACTAAAATCGGGATTCAAACGACTAAAGTCTATTACGAAGTACAAGTTTTGCTAATATTAAAACCGTAAAAACGAGTATACTAGCTGTTGTGAACAGTAAAATTACTATTCATCGCAGAATCTTAAAAACTTGAAAATGTAATATATTGATCACTCGTCTTACTACGAAGACGTGGTGCGTAAGATCTGCGAGCAAAGACTTAAACGTACAAAACTTTGTCATTTTACAAAAAGTATATTTATAAACTTTTCACTTTATAATATTATTTTACCAAAAACGTTAGTCGGTGATTACTGCTATATAGAATATTACGTTGGTTATCAAAGTGTTTATAAGTACTAGGGGAGTTTCATAATGAGGCCTCTTCGGATGGCGTATCGACGAGTTGTTGGATTTACGATTTAAAGTGTCCTAACTCCTCGTACGTCATGTCATGACCTCTTGAATTATGATAGCCCGAACGATAGTACGATGTAACAACTATAAGATTATATTATGTTATTAATATAAGTACTCGGTACTTATACGACCTATATTTAATTAGGTTGCATTCGGGAATAATCGTTGAAGCATTCCCACACTTGATATAAATTATCTAGATCCCACTACTTGAGGGTGAGTCATACCCCATACTTTTTACAGTTTTAATGATTTTAATATTATTTGGGGGTGGAAAAACATGCTTTGTTTACAAAATAGGACGCAGTGGATATTTTAATGATTATGTTTGCTACGTAGCGATAACCAAGTTAAGCCCATTATCTATGTATGTCATTGCATAGATGTAGTTGGGAATTTACATTTTGTGAGCGCGATTGTTCATTTAATAGATTGATTTTGGGAAACGATCCTCCCGTCGGGTGACTAAGCTTCACCGGGGGGAACGAACGTTTATAGCATGTCGGAATCAGGGGTATGTTTCGGGTTAGAAACATCATTTCGGGGGCTGAGTAGCAATTATTTTGCGAACAAGACTGTCGAGCTTCGTGTATGAGCTTGTGTAAAATGTAATATGGGTTTTGTCGAATGTTTGCATATGTTGTAACTCACGGGAAAGTCTTGCGGTCCTGCATATTTAAATACAATAACCTTATGAAGTCGACTAACATTTTTTTTGCGTTTTAAGCATGTTTTTCATGAGGTCAACTAGTCACGGGTGCCAAGGATGCATTGGGTTTCGTTTTGGATAGCACGCCTTAAATGACTTATATATCATTATTTTGGGAATCTATGTCATCTTTTGTAATATTAAACAAGGAACAAGTGAAGCTATAACGCTTTTGTAATATGTCTTTTAATTAAAATCCAATGTATCATTTAAAAGACTTTTTGTGTCGTTTTTATATCTCTTTGTGATGTTGATCTTGAATTAACAAGCCCCGGATCATTTATTCGCTGGTAACCCGTTTTGGGGGTGTTACAGATTGGGATCAAGAGCCAAGCGTTATTAGAGGAACTCAGGTCAAAATATTTTTGCTGGATATACACGTTTTCAAACATTGCTTCATAAAAAGGTTTTTATGGACACACTAGTTGTTGCATTAGTTGGGACTTAGATGATTGATAATTGATATACGTGGTTATAGTAAATTACGTATTATTACATTAAGAGCCTTATATAATATACGTTTATATGTTATTTTTGTTTTCTTGGTTCACAGTGTGATGTGATCTTTTTACGATTGATATGTTATGATACGTTATTATTGTTAGTTTAAAATCTAAGGTATTGTTATTTTCTTGGTGATTTAAGAAAATGGCACCAAAAGAGCCACAAGATAACCGAGTCCCAGCAGTTACACAGTTAAACCTGTACCCAACAACCATCTACTGTTATTGGCGCACAACTTAATGCTTAATAATCAAGGAGTTGCTGCTGCAATGGCTGAAGCAGAGCAAGATAGTTAGGATATGGCTATGACAACAATGGTTCGTACTCAAGGCCCGTACAAGTGCTCGAGCATGTTTACTCTGGAATCTTAAAATGCAAACCTTTGGACTTCAAAGGCCATGAGGGAGTGTCGGAGCTCCACTCGATGGTTTGAGGAAAAGAAAATTGGAATCTGTGTTTAGTATTAGCAATTACCCCAGCAACTTACGGCAACGTCAAATTCGCGACTTGCCTCTGCAAGACGATGATCTTACATGTGAATTCCATGTTAAGCCCACACTCAGAAGTAGCTCATGCCATGCTATGGGCAAACTGAAGAAAACAATGAATGACTGATAAATACTGCTCCGAGGGTGATTCAAAGAGATTGAATGAGATGTGGAATCTTAGGTTAAAGGCAGGCCGTTTGTGGTGGCCTTATACGACGATTTAGCTAACTAGCCTTGATTGTGTTCCAGAATGTTCAAGAAGAGGTATAGACAAGATTGAAAAGTTATATCGGTGGATTGCGATTTGATACTTGGCAGTGTAAAGGGCATCAAAGTCGTCGGACCATGCAAGAGTTATTTGGTTTACAACTGAGTTGATAGAAGGATAAGACACATGCCTATGCTGAACGTCAGTTAGAAAGGAAAAAGAAAGATGATGATTCTTCAGAACAAACAAAACCAACAACAGCAGAATAGGAAGCTGAACACATGGCCAGGCCTATTGCTGAGGAAATTGGGACAGGAAGCCATACGAAGGGTACTAAGCCTCTATGTTTCCAAGGTGTAATTGCATCATGAAGCATGTCCTTGTCCACCTAGGTGCAGTAGTAACTGCAATTACGGTGTGGCCATCTGGCCAGGGACTATAGGATACGGCCTGGCCTAACTACAACAACAATAAAAACAACAAACACAACCGTAACAACAACAACAACAATTGTAATATCGAGAATTTCGAAAAATTTTAAAAAGACTATTTTACCCTTTGGACTTTTCGACGTTTTTTTAGTCTGACTTGGACTTTTGACTTTTAAACTTTATTGCTCATTAAAAACAGTTAACGGTAACGTCAATATTTTTGGAAATATTTTAAATAATAAATCATATTTATTTTTTCATACCTCATGTACAAATTTATTTTACATTTATTTGACTTGAAAACGAGAAGATATAGGTTCTTCCTAAGTTGACTTATCAAAAACGAGTAGCTAAATCACGTTTTCATTACTCGGACTCTAAAGCAATTTGATGTAAAACGATATTTCGGACAACTTTTTAGTTTCGGCCGAGACACGAAAACAAACAGAAAAGGGCTGAAATAACCTCGAAAAAATTTTGATCACAACGCGTTACGGCCAAAAAAAAAATAATTAAAATTCATATTTATAATATCAATATTATTAATTAAATTATTTAATAATTAGTTCTATTTTATCCATACGTTTATCTAAAACGCGAACGTTGACAATTAAGTTCATTTTTTACGGAGACAGCTTACCTCGCGTCACCCAATGGTACAAATAAATAATAATAATTTAAATCTATATTATAAAAAAAAAATTATAAAATACAAGTCGACTAGGTAGAATACTCATTTTATAGAAAAAAATCATTTTGAACGCAATGGCGAAACTCTCGTGTTTTAATTCAATCATTATTAGCCTATCGAGCCCCGAACCAATATTTTACTAAATTACATATTCGGTCCTGGGTTTATATTTTCAAAACTACCCTAGCTATCCAAGGCTTGTCATATCTCTTTTTTATATAACTTCATACATATATTTATATGAGTAAGAGATTAGGGTTATACATTTTTTTCATAGCCTCATTCTCATTATCTCTCATTGTCCGGTCATATTTTTTCGGCCACCTTTTCCGCGGCCAAAATAAAGTTTTTAATTTTAAAAATGGTAAAAAAAACAAAAAAAACCGCCTTACACTAGAACCATTACCACCGTCCTCTCACGTCCGTACCACTCCATCTCCATCTCCCTGCCAGCCGCCGCTGCCATCCACGACGCCACCCATCACCATCCCACCAGCGAGATCATCTTCACACCATCACCCTCTTCACCCCCTCACTCCACAAACCACCACGACCACACCACCACCTCCACCTCGTCACCACCCTCCTCACAAGGGTGCGTTGGGTTTTGCAGACCCACAAAGGGTGGGGTGAGGTTGGTAATATAAGTGGCACCAAAGGGTGCGTTTGGCTTTGATAATAGACCCGAGTAAGGGATTTGATGCGTTCTGGTTTACCTACTCGCACAAGGATGCGTATTGGCTGGTTATTTGCACCAACAGGTGCGTTTGTTTGGTTGGTGGTGTAGCACGAAAGGGTGCGTTCGGTAGATATAGAAGACAATAAGAATGCGGTTGGTTTGTGTTAAAACACCCCGAGTGTGGGTTTGGTAGGCTGGGAATTAGCCGAGGGTGCGGTTGGTTTGGTCAAAATGCCACCAGGGTGCGCTTGGCTGCTGTTAACAGAGACGCTATGATTGTGAGTTTTGGTTTTGGACAGTTAGGAGTACGTTTTGGTTAGTGTCGACAGCCCACAAGGGGTGCGTTTGCGGTATATAGGAACAACAAACTAGGGTCGTGTGTGGTTTAACATAATTTCACCAAAGGGAGCGTTTGGATCTGGGTTTAGTACTGAGTAGGGTGCGTTTGGTTTATATAAAATTAGATAATAATAAATACAATTATATGTTAATAATATTAAAAGGATTAAGTGTGGTGTTGGTTAAATTAAATATGTTGATTTATTATTTCCTTATGGTGTAGTGTTTTTAATAACTATTAAAAGATGTGTTTGGTTTGCTACATGTATTGAATTGAGGGAAACATGATTAATTTTGTTAATATGGAAAACTTTAAATAAACGAATAGGTCATGCGGGATTTTATAAATACTCGTTAGTAAATTTTTACAAATCTACTTTATTTATTTTCTTGAAAGGGTCTTAAGAACTATTAAATCGTGATGACCCGATAATTAAACTTAAACAATAATTTTTGAGATTTCATTTATCTAGTCCACAACTTTACAACGTGTGTTTATTTTATAAAGAAACTTTCTACTAAATCATTTGGGGATATCCGGGCGTGGCGAAATTATTTTTTTTAGTTTTATATTTATTTTTATTCACCTATTACTTATATAATACTTGGAAAGTATTATAATTAGACCATTTTGTTTAATTGTCACCTTTTAGATATAAAAACACTGTTGTGTAATATATAATGCATCGAGTTATTCTTTTGGGTTGTTATGTTATCTTGTTATATAATTCACGATATGAATTATATACTTGGTTATTTTTCATTATGTAATATATACGGAATATATTACACACTCTGCGTTTACTCTTTGATTTATTTATTTAACCAACCACCAAACTATTATAACTTTAAACCTAAATCTTTTATCAACGCGTCGCGTTGATGTAACTATCCATCGGGAAACCCAAATTCGTTATCCTAGGCTAGTGGGATCCTCTAACAGTTAAGTTAAGCTTTGCAATATTTTGTCGAGCCGTTCAGTTTCCGTTTCGTTCGTGTCTCAAGAGTACATTCCCGCAGCATCCTTCATCATCGATGTGAGTTTTAGCCCCTCTTCCCACTTGTTTTACATTTACTTACAAATTCTTGTGGGGAGATATTACTCTCTCATCAAGTCTACTGGACATTAGTATCTTCGTTTACATTTTGTTCACAATATCTTTTACATATATTCTACACACTGGGTTCACATACTTATTTGCAATCATTACAAACACTTTTCATGGATTGTATTTTAATGGTTTACATACTTAGTATGCATAAGTTCGCTATGGGATGCATTGTTGGCTTTATTTTTGGTACAAAATGCAATATTTTACATTTGAAATGATTTTCGGATTTCAAATTTGTTGGCGCGCGGGACAATAAGCATCTACTACATTGCCGGGGTTGCAGATGGAACACCATGATGGGAACACATTATTTGTATCACTGCCCGAATCCGGGCACATACATACAGTCTACGTCACAGCGTCAACGAATGTAAATCTCTTGAGAGGTTTTTGAGAGCGAATGTTATGAAATAGTTCCTTATTAGGGTGTGGATCCCTGTTCGGGTGATTCGCGATCGGCTGGGACCGAAATTATAGCGTGATGTCACGCGAAATGATTAAGATAGATCTATTCGGGATTGGACAACCCCGTTCGGGTGGACTAGCTATCACTGGGAACGAACGAGTATACATGTCGGTTTATAACATTAGGACTTTCGGGGCCTCCCCAAACATTGCAGAAAATTTATATAGTGGGTGCCGGCATATTATATATGGGGCAATGTCACGGAATTTATATAGTGACTCATATCGTCGAGCTTCAGTGTCATGAGCTTAGGGAAACGAAATGGAAAATTTGTGATAAGTACAGTGTGCTTTATCGCGGGGAAAGTCTTGCGGTCCTACATTTTATACATTTTTGTGGCTATTATAAAGGATTGAAATAGTCATGCATATTTTACAAACCTTTGGTTTAACATTTATATTTAAATAAATCTATGAACTCACCAACTTTAATGTTGACACTTTTAAGCATGTTTTTCTCAGGTGAATTAGATGCTTGGATTATTTGATGTGCATTGGAGTCTTTACATTCAAGTTTTTCATGGTGATGCAATTATGGGACAACTATTATTTTGATTTCAGAAAATCAACGAGATTGTTTTACAAACGACACATTTAGAGGTCGTTCTCTTGTATCTTGTGCTATTGTATTATGAAGTAACGCCCCCTGACATATTTCCGCTGCGACACATTTTTGGGGGTGTTACAGATTGGTATCAGAGCCAGGTTATAGAGAACTAGGTTGCATATTTTACCCTAGACTATAACCGTTTTCACAAAATTATTGCAACAACAAACAATTTTCACAAGTGCATTTACACACTACTTGCTTACTTGCTTAGGTTACTTGTTACCTTAAGTGCTTACATGACATACATATATGTAATATATATGCTTACATCTTTTGCGTATATCGCACGTTTATTTATATAAGAGTTATTTATATAAATACCAGAGCATTTCTTAAGACATTGTGAGTTATACAATGGTCTCATTTTACTTCTTAGACATTGTGAGTTGCACAACGGTCTCATTTCGTTCTCAGACATTGTGAGTTAAGCAATGGTCTCTAAGGATATTCTTCTTCTTCATAGCTTTATACTATATTGTATTACGCGAAGACCGTCATAATTTTGTTTACATGGGATTATGTATGAATCTAAGTATTACAAGTCTTGTATGGGCGGGACTTGTAATAGGAGATTTGATATGATATCGCTATGATGTTCGTTCATAAACCTTTTCTTATTTACTTTGTAAAACGTAGTACTCATTAACTGTCCTTGACTCTAGTCGATTCCCCTGATGTTTCGCTTCTGTCTCCGAGACGAGTTAGACTCTGTCCCGTTATCATTAGAGCACCTGCTTGATATGTCTTTCACCACCTTGTGAGAACTTTGTGTGTACGCGTTATTGCATCAGAATTATTTAAGTAGGATGATTTTATAATAATTTATTTGAAAGGATTGGGACGCCTCTTCGTTTAAATAAGTAAATTATGAATCACCGAACCATTAGTTTTTCATTTCTCACTACATACAATTTGGACGCTTCTTTATGTAAGTAATGAGTTATAAATGAGTGGGCTTACTTGTATCCGATATGACAGAGTAGAACCTGAATGATAATCATCAGAATCGTAAAAGGTTCTGAGACACAATCTGTCTTATACTCAGCCAAAAATCTTTAAGGGTCACTTGGAGCTACCTTTTACATTCTTAAGTTATTCATTTGCGCCGTTGCTTAATCTTTCGCGATACAAACTGTTCGCGGTGGGAAATAACAGGACTGTTACCACCACTTGAGCTATGGAGGGATTCATCGAACTAACGACTGTAGTACTTATACGCCGTCAATGCATAGTCTCTCTCGCGAGCTCCTCACATTTATTGAATTTTATTCTTAGGGAATATTATTTCTCGAAATGCTCATCGTTTCTCCGACATCCATCACCAATTGTTATAGTATTGACGTCTTATGGTCGCTGTGTTGGGCCTGGAGCAGTGTCCCGAATGATACAATTTTATCCATAGGTATGCAACTCACTTAACGAGAGATAAAACACTATCGACGAAAAAGATAGTCGGCTATTCATATTAGGGCATAGTAGGAGAATTAGTCGAGATACATCTAGTAACTGCCAAGAAGTTTTGGTACTTACATACATATGCACGTTGATGTGAATCACCGCACATTACAGATAGTAGAAACGAGACTCCGTCTCGGACATTTTGAAAACTTTACAAAGCAGACTCACGCGGGACTACACCTTCTTCTTGGGCGTTTTCACCATAAAGAGACTTTTCCTATACACGGTTTTACCAGCCATAGATTGTAATTGATTATATTTGAGTTACCTTTTCTGTGGGATTAATATCCTGGTCAACCTAGCCCAATTTTTTCTAGTCCAATGAGAGTGTGTCGATACATTAAAATTTTGTGATAAGTATCTGGTCTTGTTTAGAAATTGGTTTATTAAATCTTAATTCTTTTCTTGTCACACAAACGGGTAACACAAATTAATCTCGCGGGACGAGGATTTCTTTAGGGGTAGGTACTGAAATCATCGAGAATTTTCGAAATTTTAAAAGGGACTTTTTACCTTTGACTTTGGGTGTTGATTGGGACTTTTTGACTTTTAACCTTTTATTGCCTCATAAAAATAGTTAACGCGTAACCGGCAAAATTTTTGGAACATATTTTAAATAATAAATCATATTTATTATTTCATACCTCATGTACAAATTTATTTTACATTTATTTGACTTGAAAAGAGAGCATATAGGTTTTCCTAAGTTGATTATCAAACGAGTAGCTAAATCACGTTTTTCAATTACTGGATCTAAGCAATTTGATGTCAAACGATATTTGGACACTTTTTAGTTTCGGGATGCGAGCACGAAACAAACAGAATAGGCTGAAATAACTCGAAAAAATTTTGACACACGCGTACGGCCCAAGAATAATTAAATTCATATTTATTATCACTTTTATTACATAAAATATTTATTAATATTAGTTAATATTTTATCAATAGGGTTTATCTAAAAACTCGAAGTTGAAATTAAAGTTTCTTTTTACGGAGACAGTCTTACTCGCGACACCAATGGTGTACCAAATAAATAATATAATTTAAATATATTTTATAAAAAAAAATTATAAATACAAGGTCGACGTGAATACTCATTTTTTATAGGAAAAATCATTTGAAACCATGGCGCAACTCTGTGTTTTAATTCAATCATTTAATTAGCCTACCGAGCCGAATCAATATTTTACAAAAAAATTACACTATTGGTCTTGTGTTTATATTTTCCAAAATCTACCTAGGTATCCAGGCTTGTATATCTTTTTTTTATATAAACTTCATACGTATATTTATATGAGTAAGAGATTAGGGTATACATTTTTTTCCCTGCTCAATTCATCTCTCTATTTGATCCCGGGCCATATTTTACGGCCAATTTTTCCGGCACAGCCGGCCTACACCAGAACATTCCCACTGTCCCTCAACGCCGTACCACTTCCATCTCCAGTCACTGCAGCCGCCGCTGCATCACGACGCACCATCACATCCACTATCAAGATCATCTTCACACCATCACCTTCTTATTCCCACTCCACGCAACACCACGGACCACACACCACTCCACTCGTCACCACCTCCTCACAAGGGGTGCGTTGGGGTTTTGAGACCCACAAAGGGTGGGGGTTTGGGCGTGAGGTTTGGTAAAATAAGTGGCACCAAGGGTGGTTGCTTTGTACTAATAGCCCGCGTAATGGTGCGTTCGGTTTATACTCGAAAGGATGGTTGGTGGCTATTTGCACCAAACAGGTTTCTTATGTTTGGTGGTTGGTGTTGGCACGAGAAGGGTGACGTTCGTAGATAATAGTAGGACAATAAGAATGCGGTTGGTTTGTGTTAAAACACCCCGAGTGTGGGTTTGGTGGGCTGGGAATTAGCCGAGGGTGCGGTTGGTTTGGTTAAAATGCCACCAGGGTGCGCTTGGCTGCTGTTTACAGAGAAGTATGAGTGAGTTTGGTTTTTTGGACAGTTAGGGTTTTCTTCTCCAAGCTTCAGGAGTTTTTGCGTTTTGGTTGTGCTCGTACATACCTCAAGGGCGTTTTGGTATAAGGAAACAGCGAAACTAGGGTGTGTTGGTTTTAAATAATTTCACAAAGGGAGCGTTTGGATTGGTTTAGTTTACTGAGTAGGGTTGCGTTTTTCGGTTTATATAAAAACGGGCTAATAAATACAATATAAGCTTTAATAATATTTAACGGGATTATGTGTGGTGTTGGTTAAATAAATATTTTATTTATTATTCCTGGTTCTGTGTTTATAATAACTATTAAAAGATGTGTTTGGGTTTGCAACATGTATTGAATTGAGAAAAATGATTAACTTTTGTTAATATGGAAAACTTTAAAATAACGATGGTCATGTCGGGATTTTTATAAATATACGTTTTGTAAATTTTTTACAAATCTACTTTATTTATTTTAGAAAGGTCTTGAGGAACTATAAATCGTGAGACGTTAATTAAACTAAAACAATAATTTTTGAGATTTCATTTATCTAGTCCACAACTTTACAACGTGTGTTTATTTTATAAAGAAATTTCTACTAAATCATTTGGGGATATATCCATGGTGGCGCGTGATGAATATTTAGTTTTATTTATTTTTATACCTTTCTTATATAATACTTGGAAAGTACTCGCTAAACAGACCATTTTGTTTAATTGTTACCTTTTTGATATAACACAAAGTTGTGTACTATTTATGCATCGAGTTATTCCCTTTGGTTGTGTATCTTGTTATATAATTCACGATTTGAATTATATACTTGATTATTTTTCAAATATGTAATATATATGGAATATATTACACACTCTGCGTTTACTCTTTGATTTATTTTATTTAAACAACCGCCTAATATTACAACTTTTAAATCTAAATCTTTTATAACGCGTATCGGTGATGTAATATCCATCGGGAAACCCAAATTGTTATCCTGGCTAGTGGGGACCTAACAGTTAAGTTAAGCTGCATAACTTTTTGGTTCGAGCCGTTCCAGTTTCCGGTTCGTTTTTTGTACTCATGTGTCTTTCCCGCCAATCATCCTTCTCATCGATGTGAGTTTATAGCCCCTTTTTTTACACTCTGTTTTGCATTTACTTTCAAATAATCAGGGAGAGAATACCTATGCTCAATATAACTTTGTTTACTTTTTTGTTCAGAATATCTTTTATCATACATTCTACACATTGGTACACATATTGATTTTGCAATTCATTACAAACCATTTACATGATTGATTTTAAATTGTTTACATCCTTATATGATAGTTCGTTGGGAGATACATTATTTGGCTTTATTTTTTGTCACAAATGTACTTTTACATTTGAAATGATTTTCGGATTTCGATTTGTATGGGGCCTGCTGGGGCTAATAAGAATTACTGACGGGTGTTGCAGATGGAACACCCATGATGGGAACACATTATTTGTATCACTGCTCGAATCGGGCACATACATACTGTAACATCCGAGAATTTTCGAATTTAGAATGACAATGTCAATCTTTGACTTTTAGGGTCTGGCTTGACTTATAAGAACGATCATCTAAATCACGTTTTCACGATGGGAGCTCTAAAAGCAATTTGATGTGGAATGACATTCTGACAATTTTTAGGTTTTGCCCGAGACCTGGAAAACGAGCGAAAAGGGCTAAAACCGCACCGACAAATTATTCGAACAATATACAACGCGGACACACAAAAACAATTAAATTTGTTTTTAGTTATCAGTATTTATTTAATAAAAATATTAAATAAATTATTCATCATTTTTAATTAAAAGCGTTTTTGAAAACGCGACTATTCGAGTTGAAATCCATTTTTATTTCGGACGGAGCGAAACCGGTTCACAAAATGAATAACAGATATTTTATTTAATGTTATAAAATATTTATGAAATATTATCAAGCGAATACTCATTTTTATCGGAAAAATGATTTGAAAAACAATGGCGCAAGTTTCGAGATTTGAATCGTTCGTTAAGTCGCTCAAATGAGTCCCGAACCGTTTTTATAAAAACTATACCAAAAATGTTACACTTTAGGTCCCTCAACTATAATAACTTGTCACATTTAATATATATATATATAAATCTTATATCATTTTTTTCATTTAATCTCTTATATACACACACATATCTCTCTCTCCCACTCTTCTTCTCCGGCGAGCTCCCCCGCCGCCGGCCACCACTCGCCGCCGCCGGAAAACTTTTCCGGCGGGCTTTTCCGGCGAAGACCAAAAAGGTTACTCACCACTCGATCTATCCGATCCCCATACTCACTCTCTTCCACGCGCCATTTTTCCCTCCCCCTCTCCGACAGCCGCAACCCATCACCACCATAACATCACCACCATCTCAATCTCCTCGTCGCTCTCTCCATAAGGGTGCGTTCGGTGCTGTCGTAAACCCAAAAAGGGTGCGTTGGGTTGTTATAAACAACACCCAAAGGAGTGCGTTTTGGTTTGTAAGATAACACCACGAGGGTGTTTATTTTCGGGGGTCATAAGCCCCAAGAAGGGTGCGTTTGGTTTTATTTACAGAAACGAAGGATGCGTTTGGGTTGTATTAAAATAACCAAGGGTGGGTTTGGTTTAGTTCTACAACAAAAAGTGTGGGTCGGGTCGGGCTGTGGGACAGCCGGGGTCGCGTGGGGTTTAGCAGCCAACAAGGGGGTGTCGGGTTGGGTGTCTACACGACAATAGGGTGCGTTTGGTGTAGTCACAACCCCAAGGGTGTTTGTTTGTTGATTCGGGTCGGGCATGGGTTTGGTCTCAGCCCTAGGGTGCGTTTGGTTTAGGTTATAGCAGCAAGGGTTTGGTTCGTGTCGGGTTGGGTTCGTAAAACCACCCGACAAAGGGTGCTTTTGGCTGTGACAGCCCCACCTAGGGCGTGTTTGGGTCGGCTGAGAAACTGCCGAGGGGTGCGTTGGTTTTTGGGCACCACAGCCGCAAAGGGTGCGGTTGGTTTGTGGTAAGAACAACCCACAAAAAGGGGCGTTGGGTTCTTGTGGTATTCACCGAATAAGGGTGCCTTTGGCTTAACAGCCACGCACAAGGGTGCGTTTGGCTGTCCGGGTCGGGTGCGTGAGTTTAATTGCGGGGACAGCTGGGAAATAGCCGAGAAAAGGGCGTGTTTGGTTTGTTTGGTTTAAACAGCCGGGGGCTGTTGGGTTTGGCTGCGAAAGCCGGGGTGCGTGCGTTTGAGTGTGTTGACACCGAAATAAAGTGAGTTTGTTTAACACAAATATATAAATTGTTTCATTTAATCGATTTATATAGAGTTGGACCAAAAAATGGACATTTTACACCTTTTATACCGAATAATAAATATATCAAACATCGAAACTAATATTGCGGAATCGAGATGTTGATAAAATTATATATATTGATAATACCAAAATATAACAAATTATTCATTATACGGATGTTTTGATATAAAACGGGACTTTTAAGTTCAAATAACGAAGAAACTGGATCGATATCGGAATATACATTTTAATAGAAAATAAGTTATTTTTAATATATTAAATCTGACTTATCTATTAATTAAATGATTCGAGCACTTTTGAGCCCGTTTCAGCCTTCCGGCGAAACACGAAAGTTGTTCGTAATGGCATTTTACTTTGCCGCGAGGCTTATCGGCTTTAGAAATTGAGATAAGTTATATTGGACAGAAAATTGTATATATTCAAAATATACTCAGGGTTAAGGGTTAAAGACGCGCAAGTAGATTTCTCATCACATGTATATATGACTGCATACATATAAAAATATGTATGATTTCGTGGTAACGATGTACGCATCGTTGATCGTATTTAATACGTGTATTATAATCGAACGACATAATTATAGGTCGTTCCGAGATCGTGCAGTAATCGTTTGTAATTAATTGGATTAATTGATCGTGAGTCCTTTTAATCAATGTGATTTCATAAGCCTCGCTTTTCAATCTTTTGAATGTTTATAACCCGCGAGGGGGATACATGCTTTGTCTACAAATCTATCCTTATACTTGGTTCTCTATTATAACAATGTGATTGTTTTTAAAGGATTTTGTGAGTTTATAGCCCCATGTTTTACTGGTTTTACATATATTTGGGGTGAGAACATGCTTGTTTACAAATGCATTTACAGGATTGTTTACAAATTGGTTTACATACTTATTTGCATAGTTCGCTAGGGAATACATTATTTGACTTCATTTTTGGTCACAAATGCATACTTTACATTTGAAATGATTTCGGATTAGCTAAGGCTGATCGAACTGATAACAATTACATTACTGCCCGGGGGTTCTTGGAGGGGACACCGGTAACGGGAGTGTACATATACGCATTATTTGTATCCCTGCCCAAGATTTAGGGTACAATCAAGTCTAATCAACAGCGTCATGAACTGTAAATCACTTGGAGGGTGAGCGCGAATGTTATGAACTAGATCTATTCGGATGTGGATCCCTGTTCGGGTGATTAGCGATCACTTGGTAAACGAACATTATAGATCTATTCGGGATTGACAACCCCCGTTCGGGTGATTAACTACCACCAGGTAAACGAACGTTATAACATGTCGGATCATTGTTGGGGATTACAGGGCCCCCCGACACATACATACTCTCTGAACTAATTTTGAGAGGACAATTACATTTGTCAAATACATTCTTAAAAAAAAAAATTCTTTGGGGTATTACATTTGTGTCACTACGTGGATGAATATACAAAACGTGTTATAGCATTCTTTAACAAATCTTTGGGACATTTATATACTATAAGATACTGTGACAAATACATTGGAAATACATTAGCATATTCAAAACTGAATCTATTCGAATACTCACAATCTTATTAAGTGTCTGACACTTTAAGCATGTTTTTCTCAGTGATAGATTCTTGGACTATTTTGATGTGCATTGGAGTCTTTACATCAAGCTTTTCACTGTGAAGCAAAATTATGGACAAATAGTATTATTAAATTCAGATTTTTTATTTGACATTAAACAAATGTTAATATTCAAACGACACCTAAGTACTTCTCTTGTTATCTATTGCTGTGTAATTAACAAGTAACACCCATTTGGTATTCCGCAGCGCGGTAAGTGATTTTTGGGGGTGATACATGTGACGTTTTATCTGTGATTAATTTGAGCTACTGTACTCAAGGTCGTTCATAGCCCTCACTTTTACAGGTGTACTATTGATATTATTTGGGGTGGAAACATGCGTGTTTTATAATTGGACGGCAAGTGTTGAAAGTATTATATTGATATGAGTTTGCCTAAGTTCGAATAACCCTCCTGAGCCCATTATTCATGAACTGTTAATTGCATAGATGTAGTTGTGAATTACATTATGTGAGCGCGAAGATATAAATAATCTAATTGGAATAACCATCCCCGTTTGGGATGATTAGCTATCACTGAGGAACGAAACGTTGACCATGTCGTTACTTGGATGTGCGGGTTACAACCTCTGTAGGGCAAAAAACTCTAAAATAGCAAATATAGGTTGAGCTTCGGTGTCATGAGCTTAGTACAACAGTAATCTGGTTTTGTGATTGTGGCATATGTTGTAACATCACGGGAAAGTCTTGCGGTCCTGCATATTTTAAATACATAAACCTATGAATTCACCAACAATTTTGTTGACGTTTTAAGCAATGTTTTCAGGAGGTCATTAGTGCACGAGATAGCCAAGGATGGCATTGGATTATGTTTTTGGATTGAAACTGTTAAAGATATAGGTGCACAGGTTTTTGGGAAATCCATGTTATCTTTTGTAATAATAAACAAAGAACAAGTAAAGCTATAAGCTTTTGTAATATGTCTTTTATTTATATCCAATGTATCAATCTAAACGACTTTTGTGTCGTTCTTATGTATATCTTGTGCTGTTGATCTTGAAGTAACATGCCCCGGATCCTTATTCTGCTGCGACCCATTTTGGGGGTGTTACAGATTGGTATCAGGAGCCAAGGTTATAGAGAACCAGGTCAAAATGTTTTTGCTGGACTATAACCATTTTCAAATATTGCATACATACAAAAGGGTTTTACGGGGTATTCATATACAAATTGTTGCATTAGTCGGTTAGGCTATATACATGCAAAATTGATATACGTGTTTATAATATATTACGTATATAAATAATAGTCTTATATTAATATACTTATATAAGCCAATATTTGATTCAGATACTAATCACTCGTCAGATACTAGAGCACTCGACGGTGTACATCCACATCATGCATTTAGAGGACGATTAGCTAATGGGTCACCAGGAGTCGATGTACCTATTTGACGTTCCACGAGTGTCGACTACATACTGCCCTGAGGGACCACCATCCCAGATTATGTGCCTGCCCCGAAGGAGCCAAAGCAGGCACCACCTTCACCTATTTACAACTTTTGTCCGAGCCTGTTTACCCGGAGTTCTTACCAGGGGACGATGAGGTATTCCCAGCTGAGGAACAGCCACTGCCTGCTGCTGACTCACCTACTCATCAGTCACCAGGGTATATACCGGAGTCTGACCCTGAGGAGGACCTAGAGGAGGATGACGAGGAGGATCCTGAGAGGATCCAGCCGACTATCCCCGCGGACATAGGAAAGATGATGAATAAGGAGCAATGGATGATGCACATTAGCTCCGCCGAGCCTGCAGTGTTGCTTATTCAGCTGACCAGGACCCATACCTTGCTATACGCGTCACGGTTAGAATTCTATCCGAACCCAGGCGCCGACACCATTCCTCTCCGAGGAAGTTGCTGAGAGATTGTTAGCCTTACCTAATCCACCACCATCACCTCTCTCTCCATACTCATCACCACTTCCTCATATACCCTTTCCGCCATTACCTATATCATCACCACCACCCATTAGCCCTACTTATGTTGAGGGATCTATGGGATCCCGAGCTGCTGGGATTAGACAGAGAGATGCACTACCTGTTCATGAGACTGAGATGCCTGAGATGTGTTTATCGCTTCGTAAGAGGCCGTGTCGTACTACTCCTGGTCCTGGATGCGAGGACGAGGAGAGTTCGGCAGCTGGTGCTGCTCGGCAGTTTGGACCTACCATAGCTAGGGCAGACCTTTATGGATTTACTGATATGTTAGAGGCCGCTCCAGGACGCCAGATGTCTAGAGTTTAGGCTATGGTATTAGGGATACATGTGGATGACCTTATAGGAGCCATCCAGGAAATACACCGACACCCAGAGGGGTCCACCAGAGAGTTATAGAGTTGTCTTCTTCTGGTATGACCAAGAGGACGAGATCATATATTCTCAGCTGGATGATGCACGGTATGACCGAGCTCTACTTAGAGCCCGAGTCAACAGGTTGGACAGTGATAGGCCCTTCCACAGACGCACTGCCCTTCTGATAGAGGAGGAGGCCAGATTATCGCGTGCCGCTTGGGCACAGTCGATGGATGCCTGCGATCAGTACTATTCTGAAGGAGCATATCACTGCGGACTACAGTCATTCTCGAGGGAGCAGTCTGAGATCACTGAGTTACAGCAGAGAACCGTAGAGGCAGCGGTGATTACAGATTCTGCTGAAAGCAGACTATCAGAGGCAGAGGCAATTTAACGTAAGGGCCCTAAAGAAATGTGAAGACCTTAAGGCTAAGATGACCGAGCTACAGAAAAAAAACCGCAGGGACCTGCTAAGGAGCCCTGCAGAGCAAAGCTACCAAGGAGGCCGGTAGTAGTTCTTAGACGGGTTATGATTGTAGCTACTAGTACAGTCTTTTAATTATTATGGGTTATTCAACCAGCAGACTGTATAGATCTTTGTTTTAATCTACACTCTGTATAGATGTTTTTTTTCTAGCTACTCTGTTTAGATCTTTTTGTTCAGTATCGGACTACTTGTACCGCTACTAAGTATTACGAGTATAAGCTCGCTAGTATGGGCTTTTAGGTTATTTTGTCTTGTAACCTAAGTGATGTGATCGTTTGTATTTTAAACCAATCATGTATTATTTTCCCAGTTATATAGGAGAAAAAGGATGGATTATGTTTTATAGGAAATCCCGAATTTTAATTATGAATGAATGTCAGTTTGTTAATTTCAATACTGTTGTTATTTTACCATGTGTTTGAGCCTCGTTTTATTCATTAGTATACATCGGGTTATGTTAAAGATTGTGAAATCTAACCGGGTGTTATGTTTACCTTGATGATTTAAGAAAATGGCACCAGAGGATGGCCCACAAGAACCACGAGGTCAAGACCTCACCACGCGACTCCCCACCATCACCACAACTCCCCTAGCCAGTTCACAGACCCTACTACCACCACTTCGTCACCGGGGCCAACTTCAGGCTTGATCGACTAGGGAGAGTCACTGATGAGTTGGGCGGTACGTGCCGAACCCAAAATGCGCCGATACCATACCTCAGGAACAGGTGTGAGAAGGAATGAACGCACCGTTCAGGAGTGCACTTATCAGGACTTCATGAAATGTCAACCCTTATTCTTTAGGGGTACAGAAGGATCAGTCAACTTGACCCAGTGGTTTGAGAGGATGGAAACCGTGTTTCGCATAAGTAACTACACTGTGGAGAATCAATTGAAGTTATTGCCACTTGTACTCTTATGAACTTCTCTAACATGGTGGAACTCCACATGCTAGGACCGTGACTAAGGGAGGTGGCATATGCAATGACTGGTCAGAATTGAAGACGAAGATACAACTAAAATATTGTCCGCGGAATGAAACAAGAAGAATTGAAGCAGAAGCGTTGTGAACCTAAAAGTAAAAGGCACCGATGATGGTAGCTTACACCAACGATTTCAGGAGCTAGCATTGCTGTGTGACGGAGATGTTCCCTGAAGAAACTAACAAAATTTAAAGATATGTCCGGTGGATGCCCGACCCGCTATTACTCAAGTGTTGTGGCATCGAAGCCAAAAACCATGCAGGAGGCTATTGAGATGGCGACTGAATTGATAGATAGGAGAAATAACACTCTTGCTGAGAGACAGGCAGAAAACAAGAGGAAGTTTGAAGACACTCCTCGATATAACCAAAACCAACAACCAAACAAAAGGCAGAACACAGGCAGGGCTTATGCTGCCGGGAACGGTGACAAGAAATCGTACGAAGGGACTAAACCTCTATGTCCTAAGTGTAACTTCAACCATTACGGTCCTTGTACACCAAAATGCACTAACTGCAAGAAGCTTGGCCACCTGACCAAGGACTGTAGGAGCCGGCCTGCAACTGCAAATAACAACAACAACAACCGCAATAACAATAACAACAACAACCGTAACAACAACAACCCAAGAGCCCAAGGGGCAAATACCAATGCCATCATTTGCTTTGAGTGCGGGGCTCCAGGCTAGCTTCAGAACAACGCCCCCATGGAAGAACAAGAATCAGAGGAAAGTTGTAGCCAGGGCTTATGCAGTGGGAGTTGCAGGGCAAAACCCAGACAACAACGTTGTGACGGGTATGTTTCTCCTAAACAACCATTGTGCTTCCATTTTATTTGATACTGGTGCAGATAGAAGTTTCGTGTCTACTCAATTTAGTACTTTGATTAATATAGCCCCCACTACATTAGATCATGGTTATAACATTGAATTAGCTGATGGTAGAATAATTTGGGTAAATACGGTATTACTGGGTTGCACGTTAAATTTTCTGAACCATCCGTTTCACGTCGACCTAATGCCTGTAGAAATGGGTACTTATGACGTCATAATTGGCATGGACTGGTTGACGAAATACCAAGCCGTTATTGACTGTGCTAAAAAGATCATTCGTATTCCCTTTGGGAGCGAAATCTTAATTTTTCATGGAGACGGAAGTAGAAATAAATGCGGGACTCGATTAAACATCATCTCGTGCACCAAGACCCAAAAGTATCTGCTACAAGGATGTCACGTCTTTTTGGCACATATTACCGTCAAGGAGACTGGAGACAAGTCGAAGAAGAAGCAACTGCAAGATGTACCGATCGTCAAAAATTTTCCCGAAGTATTTCCCGAGGACTTGCCAGGTCTTCCACATACCAGACAAGTGGAATTTCACATCGATCTAGTACCTGGTGCTGCACCTGTAGCACGGGCACCTTATCGATTGGCCCCATCAGAAATGAAAGAATTGGCGGATCAACTACAAGAGCTTTCCGACAAAGGCTTTATAAGACCTAGTTCGTCACCATGGGGAGCTCCAGTTCTATTCGTCAAGAAGAAAGATGGATCGTTACGGATGTGCATAGATTATCGGGAACTAAACAAACTAACGGTGAAGAACCGTTATCCGCTACCAAGAATTGATGACTTATTCGATCAACTTCAAGGGTCGAGTGTCTACTCGAAGATCGACCTAAGGTCAGGTTATCACCAATTGAGGGTTCGAGAAGAAGACATCTCGAAGACTGCCTTCAGAACTCGATATGGACATTATGAATTCCAAGTTATGCCGTTTGGTTTGACCAACGCACCTGCTGTGTTTATGGACCTCATGAACCGAGTGTGCAAACCTTATCTGGACAAATTCGTAATTGTCTTTATTGACGATATTTTGATCTATTCCAAGAACAAGCAAGAGCACGAAGAGCATCTGAAGATAATATTGGAGTTGTTGAAGAAAGAGGAGTTGTATGCAAAATTTTCCAAGTGTGAATTTTGGATTCCCAAAGTACAGTTCCTCGGTCACGTGATTGATAATAAAGGCATTCATGTGGATCCAGCCAAGATCGAATCCGTTAAAGATTGGGCATCTCCTAAGACACCAACGGAGATTCGTCAGTTTTTAGGTCTTGCTGGGTATTATCGACGATTCATTGAAGGGTTTTCAAAGATCGCCAAACCAATGACCAAGCTCACTCAAAAGAAGGTCAAGTTTGAGTGGGGTGACAAACAAGAAGCAGCGTTCCAGTTATTGAAGCAGAAGTTGTGTAGTGCACCAATTCTGGCTTTACCCGAAGGAAGTGAAGATTTTATCGTATACTGCGATGCTTCGATCAAGGGTTTGGGCGCTGTGTTGATGCAAAGGGAAAAGGTTATTTCTTATGCATCACGCCAGTTAAAGATCCATGAGAAGAACTATACTACTCATGATCTGGAACTTGGAGCAGTAGTGTTCGCTCTGAAGATTTGGAGGCACTATCTGTATGGTACCAAGTGTACGGTGTTCACTGATCATAAGAGTTTACAGCATATTCTTAATCAGAAGGAATTGAACATGAGACAACGCCGATGGTTAGAGTTGCTTAGTGATTACGATTGCGATATTCGTTATCACCCAGGGAAGGCAAATGTCGTTGCTGATGCTTTGAGCAGGAAAGAACGGGAACCACCGTTAAGAGTTCGAGCTTTAGTCATGACTATTAGCTTGGATCTTCCTAAGCAAATCTTGAATGCTCAGACTGAAGCACGGAAACCAGAGAACATCAAGAATGAGGATGTTGGAGGTATGCTGATTGAAAATGCTAAATTTCCAGAGGCACTTAGAACGGAAAAGTTGGAACCTCGTACGGATGGAACCCTATGCCTCAATGGCAGGAGTTGGTTACCTTGTTATGACGATTTGCGGACTGTGATCATGCACGAGTCCCACAAATCGAAGTATTCTATCCATCCAGGTTCCGAGAAAATGTATCAAGACGTAAAGAAGCTATATTGGTGGCCCAATATGAAAGCTGATATCGCCACCTATGTTAGCAAGTGCTTGACCTGTGCTAAGGTCAAGGCCGAACATCAGAGACAATCGGGTTTGTTGGTACAACCCGAGATACCTCAATGGAAGTGGGACAATATCACGATGGATTTTGTCACAAAGCTTCCTAAGTCATCACAAGGGTATGACACCATTTGGGTAATCGTTGACCGTCTTACAAAGTCCGCAATCTTTATACCCATGAAAGAAACTGACCCTCTGGAGAAACTAGCGAGAATGTACCTAAAGGAAGTAGTAACAAGGCATGGAATACCGGTCTCGATTATTTGTGATCGTGACCCTAGGTTCGCATCAAATTTCTGGAGGTCACTTCAGAAAGCTTTGGGTACAAGTTTAGATATGAGTACGGCATATCATCCGCAAACTGACGGACAAAGCGAGAGAACCATTCAAACTCTCAAAGATATGCTTCGTCTGTGTGATCGACTTTGGATATGGGTGGGTTAAACATTTGCAAATTGGTCGAGTTTTCATACTGATAACAAGTTATCATGCTAGCATTAAGGCTACACCCTTTAGGCACTTTACGGGTAGAAAATGTCGTTCGCCTGTTTTTTTGGGCTGAGGTTGGAGAAGTTCAACTCAGGTCCAGGATAGTATAAGAGGGTCGACCTAGAAAAATCATTCAAGTTAAGCAAAGGATGCAAGCCGCTCATGATAGGTAAAAGAGCTATGCCGATTTGAAGCGTAAGCTGATAAAGTTTGAGGTTGGAGATAAAGTGATGCTTAAGGTTTCGTCTTGGAAAGGGGTAGTACGTTTTGGCAAATGATGGAAATTAAATCCCAGGTTTGTTGGACCCTTCAAGGTAATAAAAAGGGTTGGAGATGTTGCATACAAGCTCGAGCTTCCTAAGGAGCTGAGCAAAGTTCATAACACATTTCACGTGTCCAACTTTTAGACAGTGTATGCCGACGAACCCTTAGCCGTTCCGTTGGATGGACTTCATTTTGATGACAAGCTTCAGTTTGTCGAGGAACCTATAGAGATCACAGATCGTGAAGTTAAACAGTTGAAGCGAAGCCGTATCCCATTAGTCAAGGTTTGATGGAACTCCAAGAGAGGTCCTGAGTTTATGTGGGAACGCGAGGATCAATTTCGGAAGAAATACCCACATCTGTTCTCAAAGACCGGGTCGTCGTCAAGTGCTGCGTCTTAAAGCCTTGAGGACAAGGCTCAGCTAACCGGGGGAGACTATAACACCCCGTGTTTTAGGACAATGTACGACGTTGATAAAGTCGCTATTTATTCTTTTGTATTGTACGCGTTTGTTTTTAATGGAAATCGTTAAGTTAAATCGCGTAAGCAAGAAATAATCAGTTAACGTAAACGGGCATTCAAACAAGGGTTAAGTAATTATTTTGAGGATAATTATTAACATTACACAAGTTATTTTATCGGATACGTGAAAGTGTTTACGTTTCGCGATAAATGACAATTAGGTTTTCCCGGAAACCCTAAAAATTAACGTACGCTTCAACAAATACCTACGTTTATATACAATGATCGAAGTTTATAAAACTTTATGCATATGTATATATTTATACACGTCCAATATATATATATAAATGTACAAGATAACAAACATTTTACAAAGTTTAACTTTTAAATAAAAACTACACATTTACATTTAAATTACTTATACTTTCTTTTATAAAAATACAAGTAAACATATAAAAGAAAAGAAAAATAAGCTAGGAAACACCTCCCTTGAAATCATGGGATGATTCCCATTAGGAGGAACCAAGAGACCAAGGCTTTAAAGCCCTTGTTTCCCTCCTCCCTTGTCCCCTTGACCCACGGCACACACCCCCCTTTGAATTCTTGGTCAAACTTGGCTAACTAAAATATCTAGTTTCCTTCTCCTATAAATACTTGCTTCATATGTGAAATTTACATAAACTCTTTACTTAACAAAATCACTTTTCTTTCTCCCTATCTCTCTCAAAACCCACGGCTCAAATAAGGCACCTAAACAAATCATACAAAATTTTTCTACAATCCATACAAGCCTATACACATCAATCCTAAGACACACTAAGGTGTTTACAAGCATTGGTTCTTCATTTGCAAGGATTTAAGAAGAAAAGGGAAGATTAGGGTTTCAAACCTAATCTTGGGTTTATAAGCTTGTAAGCTTTGGTTTTGAATCTAAACACGGGTTTAGCACTTATTTCTCATCTCATACATCATCCCTAAGGTCTTCCTAATTCCTTCATACTTTTTATTATCATTATTTTATGTGTAATATGTTATTTATGGCTAAATCACCACTAAGGACTTTTTAATATGTAAAATGAGTTTTCATTTATGTTTATAAATTTATGCACTTATTCTTATGTCATATGGTTATATATATCATGGAAAAATGAATGTAAAAGTATGTTAACATATGGTTTAAGTATAAACATGTTTAAGTATAAATTAGGGTTTATAAAGTTAATAAAACAAGCTTTTTATAAATGAATACATTTGGATAATTATATGGCTGTTTTAATTCGAATTTCATACAGTAAGTTTGACATAAAATAATAATAATACGTCTCGTGACGATTCCAAAATGATAAGAAACTCGAAAAACCGATTTATAACGAAAAAGATACGTTAGTTACGAGTTTACGACGAGAAATACTTTTATAAAACTATTTTTATAAAAATCACTATTCATTACAGAAACTTATGTTTTTAAAACATCTAATATAGTTATAACTTTTAATTACAAGATCGTACTCGATAAGAATCGCTAAAAACGGACCTATAACGATAAACTACGCATTTTACGATAATTAAAGGTTTATTAAAAAGTAATTTTATAAAACTTTTGAAAGTAAAAGTACTATTCATCAGTGGACCCAACTTTATAAAATATGATACATCTTTTAATAACGAAGACGCACTCGAAGGAATCACTAAAATCGGGATTAAAACGGATAAGTTATTACGATTACAAGTTTACGCTAATTAAAACCCTAAAACGAGTAAGGAGCTGTTGTGAACAGTAAAAACACTATTCATCGCAGAATATCAAAAACTTGAAAATGTAATATTTTGATCACTCGTCTTACTACGAAGACTGTGACGTAAGAAACGCGAGCAACGGACTTAAAACGACCAAATTAGGTCATTTTTACGAAAAGTATATTTATAAACGTTTTCACTTTATAAATATTATTTTACTAAAACGATTAGTCGGTGATTATGCTATATAGAATATTGAGTGGTTATCAAAGTGCTATAATACTAGGGAGTTTCATAATGAGGCCTCTTCGGATGGCGTATCGACGAGTTGTTGGATTTACAATTTAAAGTGTCCTAACTCCTCGTACGTCATGTCATGACCTCTTAAATTATGATAGCCCGAACGATAGTACGATGTAACAACTATAGGATTATATAATGTTATTAATTAAAGTACTCGGTACTTATACGACCTATATTGAATTAGGTTGCATTCGGGAATAATCGTGAAGCATTCCCACACTTGATATAAATTATCAGATCACTCACTTGAGGTGAGTTCATAGCCCCACACTTTTTACAGTTTTACTGATTTACTATTATTTGGGGTGGAAACATGCTTTGTTTTACAAATTGGACGCAAGTGGATATTTTGCATTGATTACATGTTTGCCTAAGTAGCGATAACCCAAGTTAAGAACTTATCATGAACTGCAATTGCATAGATGTAGTTGGGAATTACATTATGTGAGCGCGAATGTTATTTAATAGATCTATTTGGGAAACGACCTCCCCGTTCGGGTGACTAGCTATCACCGGGAACGAACGTTATAGCATGTCGAATCAGGGATGTTTCGGGTTAGAACATCATTTCGGGCTGAGTAGCAATATTTTGCGAACAAGACTGTCGAGCTTCAGTGTCATGAGCTTAGTGTAAATGTAATCTGGTTTTGTGATTGTTTGCATATGTTGTAACATCACGGGAAAGTCTTGCGGTCCTACATAATTTAAATACATAAACCTATGAATTCACCAACATTTTTGTTGACGTTTTAAGCAATGTTTTCAGGAGCGTCAATAGATCGTCGGTGCCAAGGATGCATTGGGTTATGTTTTGGATTGCACGCTTAAAGACTTATATATCATATTTTGGGAAATCTATGTCATCTTTTGTAATATTAAACAAGGAACAAGTGAAGCTATAAGCTTTTGTAATATGTCTTTTACTTAAATCCAATGTATCAATTTAAACGACTTTTTGTGTCGTTCTTATATATATATCTTGTGCTGTTGATCTTGAAGTAACATGCCCCGGATCCTTATTCCGCTGCGACCCATTTTGGGGGTGTTACAAATAAGCATAAGGTGCCAAGGATACATTGGTGATTTTGTTTTGGGAAGTCATGCTAAAGATATGGTTGTATTATGTTGTGAACCAGTATCTTTGTAATAATAAATAGGAGCAAGTTAATGCTTTGGGCTATTTGTATCAAATATTTTTGTTAAATCAATTGTATCAGTTTAAAAAGACTTTTTGGTTGGTTCTTTATTTATTTGTGTTATTGATTATGAAAGTAACATGCCTGGACCTCTTAATTCCGCTGACCCAATTTTGGGGTGTTACAGATTGGTATCAAGAGCCAAGGTTATAGAGAACCAGGTCAAATGTTTTTGCTGGACTATAACCGTTTTCAAACATTGCATTCATAAAAAGGGATTTTTACAGGACATACTTACACTAGTTGTTTGCATTAGTTACTTTTACTAGATGCTTACTTTTGCATAGCGTGTTTCATATTATAGTATGTACGTTACTCTAAAGTGTATAATTGTATATATACAAGATGAGTTTGCATTCTTTCGACAACACTAAATTATTTATATAAGGGCTATTTATATAATAGGGAATATTTTCTTTAGGCAAGGTAGTTACGTTAAGCTTGTAGGTCCTAGCGGCTACCTAAACATTAAGATATCGATTGTGATTACCTTTCCATCTTCAATTTATGCATGAGTGATCATATTCATATTTACATACTAGCCTTTTTATAATATATTTATATAGTTTATGTTTTGCTCATTGCAAGCAGTTATGTTTTCATCATCGACAGTTACCTATACGTCTGTTCATATTAATTCCGAGCCATGGAGATTCTAGTGAGCTTCTGATGAGGAGATAGAGGGACCAATGAAGGATCAGCCTCTATCTGCTGATGCCTCACCTACAGTCCTATCACCAGGCTACATTGCTGATTATGATCCGGAAAAGGATAAGGAGGACCCTGAGGAGGATCCTGCTAACCATCCTACTGACGGATGAGACAATTATGATAATGAGTCATCTGATGATGACAACGATGATGATGATGTTGAGAAGGATGAGGAGGACAAGGAGTAGGAGGAGCACCTAGCTTCGGCCGACCCTTCTGCGGTACCTACAGATGATCCTGTCCCCTCAAGCTGTGATTGATGAGCATTTGAGGTCGGAGATAAGTCTGCTTCTACACCACCCACCTCTCCACACCATTTCATTTTGTCTTTTGAGACCAAATCCCGTGCAGTACGGATATCTATTTAATACCATACTTCACGATCACCATCTACTGAGGCATGCATTACTGAGTTGCTGTTGCACTACCTTTATCATCACCAAAGAATATTAAGTCATTTAAAGATAACATAAGAGGCTAGCATCTAGAATCTTGAGAGGCACCCTGGCCATAGACAAATAGATTTTTCAATGTAGCTCATTTTGTATCCCACTAAACTTGAGTAATACTCGGTTGGTAGTGTTAATAAAAAGCTGTTGTTTATCTTGTAATATGGTAAAACCGATGTATTAAGTATTAACCTACGCTGTTGGTTATGATTATGCTACTGTATGATGGGGATTTATTTACGCCATGGTTGTCGTTATCTTATATCTCTACATAACGTGGTCTTACCTTACATATATGTTGGGATCACGGAGTGGCATGATTTTCCTGTGGATGAAACTTCATATACATTTTGTTCCCTGTGATTTTCAAGAAATGATGACAACTGTTAATCAAGGGATGAGTGTTGAGTAAATTGAGCAGGTTGTAGCCCATCGAGTGGCTAATACTATCGAGGCTATTTCTATGAATGTGGGAATCAAGGGCACTGCAGGAGTGATTGCCCGGAGCGAAAGAACCGAAACCATGAAACTAAACTAGAGGTGCTGGGGCACGTGGAGGGGTGCATGCCTTAAGAGAAGGGGAAACCGATCAAGACCTTAACAACATTAAAGTGTGATAAATCTTAAAAGAGAAAAGTTGTATCGCTTTGTTATTAAATATAATTAAATACTATCTTAGCTTTATCTCCTTAGGTGTTCTCTGTTGTATTTCCCTTAATTTCAGTTGTTACGAATGATTTAAAATTATCTAGTCAATTATCGTATTATGAGATTTCGTCATATTAACTTAGGTTCCTTATTTTACTCTTACAAACTACTCTCAGGAATATCATGAAATTATACGCATTTTGGGTCGAAATGAGCAATGCATCGTTAGTCCTCAATTATACATGGCCTGATCAACTATGTATAATTCAGGAAGGTACCATGACGTGCTGAGAGTAGTCACTCTAAAAAAACTCTTTTATGAAACAATTTTTAATTATATCATGTTTTTGTGTGCGTATTCATTGAACGCGTTTACTTTTGGAAATCGAAATAGTTAAACCCCATATCATCTAAGTAGGTCCTTCACTCCGTCTTACTATAAAGTTGGCATCATCTTATATCAAATCCTAAACTCATCACTAGTCGCCCTAGGACAATTCGCTATCAAATTTACTCGCCATTAGAGAATTTACTAAATCACCCATTCAACATAAACTTAATGCCTGTAGAACTTGGTAGTTTCGATGCTATAATCGGTATGGATTGGTTGGCGAAGTACCAAGCGATCATTGTGTGTGCCGAGAAGTTTATTCGCATCCCCTGGAGTAATGAACCTTATCATTAAACTGTGATGGAAGTAAAGGATGTGACACGATTAAACATCATTTCGTGCACTAAAACGTAGAAGTACATGCAAAAAGGATTTCCTATCTTTTTGGCACATGTCACTGCAAAAGAGGTTAAAGACAAGTCGGAGAAGAAGCGACTTGAGGGCGTACCAATAGTTCGAGACTTTCCTGAGGACTTGCCGGGTCTTCCTCCGACTCGACAAGTGGAGTTTCAAATTGATTTGGTACCTGGTGCTGCACCTATAGCACGGGCACCTTATCGATTGGCGCCTTCTGAAATGAAAGAGTTATCGGAGCAACTGAAAAGAGCTATCGATAGGCTGTATAAGACCCGTTCCTACCCTGGGAGCTCCGGTCTTGTTTGGTAAAAGAAGGATGGATCATTCAGAATATGCATTTACTATGGGAATTTAAAACATACAACATACAAAAACAATTATGACAGTGAAGAACCGTTATCCATTCCTCAGAATTGATGATTTATTTGATCAGCTTCAAGGGTCGAGTGTCTACTCGAAGATCGACCTAAGGTCAGGTTATCAACAACTGAGGGTTCGAGAAGAAGACATTTCGAAGACTGCCTTCAGAACTCGTTACGCCATTTTTAAAAGAATTCTCAAGTTATGCCGTTTGGTTTGACTAACGCACCTGCGTATTCATGGACTTATGATCGGGTATCGCAAACATATCTGGATAAATTCGTGAATTGTCTTTATTGATGATATTTCTGTTATATTCGAAGAACAAGAAAGAACACGAAGAAACTCCTTAAGCTAATTGTAGGAGTTGCTTAAGTATGAGAGTTGTATGCCAAATTTCAATGTGTAATTTTGGATTAACCAAAGTAATTCCTCGGCACATGAAGGATAGTAAAGGGAATTTCATGTGGATCCAGCCAAGGGATTGAATCCATTAATATTTGGTCATCTCTTAAGTCACCACGGAGATGCGTCAATTTTAGGTCTTGCTGGGTATATATCCGAAGACTTCAGTGAAGGGTTTTTCAAAGATCGCCAAACCTATGACCAATGTCACCAGAAGAATATCCAGTTTGTTTGGGGTTAGTATAAACATGATAGCAAGCCTTTCAACTGTGAAAGCAGAAGTTGAGCAGGCACCAATCCTTGCATTACCTGAGGGAAGCGAAGATTTCATCGCATACTGTGACGCTTCAAAGAAGGGTTTGGGCGCTGTGTTGATGCAAAGAGAAAAGGTGATTTCTTATGCATCACACCAGTTAAAAATTCATGAGAAGAACTATACGACTCATGATTTAGAACTTGAAGCAGTAGTGTTCGCTTTTAGGATTTGGAGGCACTATCTATACGGAACCAAGTGTACAGTGTTCACTGATCATAAGAGCTTACAACACATTCTTGATCAGAAGGAACTAAACATGAGACAACGCCGATGGTTAGAGTTGCTTAGTGATTACGATTGCGATATTCGTTATCACCCGGGGAAAGCCAATGTCGTTGCTGATGCTTTGAGCAGGAAAGAACGAGTAACCTCCATTAAGTGTCGAGCCTTAGTTTTGACTAAATAGTTATGAACCTTACTCAACACAAATCTTGAATGCTCAGACTGAAGCACGGAAACCAGAGAACATCAAGAATGAAGATGTTGGAGGAATGTTGGTTGAAAAACGCAAAATATCACAGGGCGTTTAGACGGATAATTTGGACCCCGTACAAAAGGACCTATGCATCAATGGCAGAGTTTGGCTACCTTGTTATGGCGACTTGAGGACTGTGATTATGCACGAGTCCCACAAGTCAAAATACTCTATTCATCCGGGTTCCAACAAGATGTACCAAGATATTAAGAAGCTATATTGGTGGCCCAATATGAAAGCCGACATCGCCACCTATGTTAGCCAGTGTTTGACCTGTGCTAAGGTCAAGGCCGAACATCAAAGACCATCAGGATTGTTAGTACAACCCAAGATACCTGAATGGAAGTGGGACAACATCACTATGGATTTTGTCACGAAGCTTCCTAAGTCGTCGCAAGGCTACGACACTATTTGGGTGATCGTTGATCGACTTACTAAGTCTGCAATCTTTGTACCGATGAGAGAGATTGATCCTTTGGATAAACTTGCAAGAATGTACCTAAAGGAGGTTGTCACGAGACATGAAATACCTGTCTCAATCATTTGTGATCGCGACCCGAGGTTCGCATCAAATTTTTGGAAGTCACTTCAGAATGCTTTAGGTACTAACTTGGATATGAGTACTGCGTATCATCCACAGACAGATGGACAAAGCGAGAGGACCATTCCAACTCTCAAGGATATGCTGCGTGCTTGTGCGATCGACTTTGGATGGGTTAACCATTTGCCATTAGTCGAGTTCTCGTATAACAATAGCTATCACGCTAGCATCAAGGCCACACCATTCGAAGCACTTTATGGTCGATCTTATACGGCAATTTAATTTAAATAGGTTGATTTTATCGTTTGCGTGACGTTTTTATCTGGAATATTTGAGGCTTTCTGTAATCATGGTGAGTTCATAGCCCCACTTTTTACAGTTTTATGATTTTACTATTATTTAGGGTGGAAACATGCTTGTTTTATAAAATTGGACGCAAGTGTAGAAATGTAATTATATTGATTTGTGTTTGCCTAGTTGCGATTACCTCCTGAGCCCATTATTCATGAACATGTTAATTGCATAGATGTAGTTGTGAAGTTACATTATGGTGAGCGCGAATGGTATAAAATAGATCTATTAGGATTAACCTCCCCGTTTGGGTAGATATAGTATCACTGGGAACTAACGTTGACATGTCGGAATTGGATGTTGCGGAGATTACAACATCTGTACGGAGCAAATAACTGCTTAAAATAGCAAATATAGGATTTTTATCTTGTTTTTTTTTTTAGGTTTGATGCTTCGGTGTCATGAGGCTCTTAGTGCAACATTAAGCTGGTTTTGTGATTGTTGCATCTGTTCTATGCTAACTTCACGGGAAAATCTTGCGGTCCTGCATATAATTTAAATACATAAACCTATTGAATTCACTAACACATTTTTGATTGACGTTTTAAGCAATGTTTTAAGGGGAAGGTCATTTAGGAACGAGATGCCTAGGATGCATTGGATTATGTTTTGGAGAGCATGTTAAAGATTAATGTGAATCATGATTTGGGAACATCTATGTTAATGCTTTTGTAAGAAAAACAATGAACAAGTAAAGCTTTAAGCTTTTGTAATATGTCTTTTATTCTAAAACCAAATGTATCAATCGAAACGGACTTTTGTGTCGTTCTTATATATATCTTGTGCTGTTGATCTTGAAGTAACATGCCCCGGATCCTTATTCCGCTGCGACCCATTTTGGGGGTGTTACAGATTGGTATAAGAGCCAAGGTTATAGAGAACCTGTTTCAAAATGTTTTCTGCTGGACTATAACCATTTTAAAACATTGCTACATACAAAAATGGTTTTATTTTACGGGGGATTCATATACAAATTTTGCATTAGTCGGTTAGGCTATATACATGCATAATTGATATACGTGTTTATAATATATTACGTATATAAATAATAGTCTTATATTAATATACTTATATAAGTCACTTTTGATTTTTTTTTCAGATACTATCATGTCAGATTCTGAGCACTCTACGGTTACATACACATCAGTACCTGAGGACGATTCAGACATCGATCACCAGGGTCGAAGGGACCATATTTTTTTAGGATCCTCCCATCTCGGATTACGTGCTGGCCCTGTGAGGGACCCCTATCACCAGACTAGTGTTCTGGCCGGAGGAGCCAGTGCAGCACACCATCACCTATTTACATACCATTTGTTCCGGAGCCCTGTTTTACCCGGAGTTTTTCTTACCAGTTGACGATGAGGGTATTCCCGTTAGGAGCTAGCAATGCTGCTGCTGACTCATTCCTAACTCATCAGTCACCAGGGTATATACCAGAGTCCGACCCTGAGGAGGAACCAGAGGAGGATGACGAGGAGGATCCAGCCGACTATCCTGCTGATAGAGGAGACGATGATGATGATGATGATGATGCTGGAGGAGGAGGAGCACTTAGCTCTGCTGGACCCTAACTGTTTATTAATTCAGCTGACCGGACCCACTTACCTTGCTTACTCGCGTTACAGGTAGGGTATGTCCATCCGACACCAGAGCGCCTGCACAGTTCCTCTACGAGGGAAGTTGCTGAGAGATTGTTAGCCTTACCTAACTCCACCACCATCAACTCTCTCTCCTATAACTCATCACCACTTCCTCAGATACCCTCTCCACCATTACTTACCATCACCATTAGCCCTACATTGTTGAAGGATCTCTGGATCACGAGCTGCTGGATTAGACAGAGAGTTGCACTACCTGTTCATGAGACTGAGATGCCTGAGATTTGTTTACCGCTTCGTAAGAGGCCGCGTCGTACTACTCCTGGTCCTAGATGCGAGGTCGGGGAGAGTTCGGCAGCTGGTGTCTGCTCGGCAGTTTGGACTACCACAGCTTAGGCAGACCTTATGGATTTGCTGATATGTTACGAGGACGCTTCCAGGACGCAGATGTCTAGAGAGTTGGCTATGCGTATTAGGGATACATGCGGTTGACCTTTGTAGGAGCCATCTAAGAGATTGCATCCGACCACCTAGAGGGGTCAATCAGAGAGTTAGTGAAGTTGTCTTACTACTGTTGACCAAGAGGATGAGTCTATATTCTCATCTGGATGAGGCAAGGGTATGAACGAGCTCTTACTTTAGGCTCGAGGTCAAAAGGTTAGACAGTGATGGCCCTTCCACAGTTCGCACTGCCCTTCTGATTAGAGGAGGAGGCCAGATTATCGCGTGCCGCTTGGGCACGGTCGATGGATGCCTGTGATCAGGTACATTCTGAGGGCATATCGCTGCGGACTACGGTCATGGCTCAGCAGTCTGAGATCACTGAGTTGCAGGCAGCAGACCGTAGGAGGCAGGCGGTGATTACAGATCTGCTGAAAGCAGACTATCGGAGGCAGAGGCAGTTAGTAGAGACCCTAAAGATCTGTGGAAGAGGCCTCATGGCTCAGAATATCGAGCTACAGAGACAGCAGGGACCTGCTAAGGATCCTGCAGAGCCAGAGCTACCAGAGGAGGCCAGTAGCAGTACTTAGACTGGGTTATGATTGTAGCTACTGTACAGTCTGTTAAGTATTATGGGTTATTCCCAGCTAGCAGACTGTATAGATCTTTTTGTTTTGTCTAGCTACTCTGTTTAGATCTTTTGTTCATATATCGGCTACTTTGTACAGCCTACTAAGTATTACGAGTATATCTCGGCTAGTATGGCTTTAGGTTATTTTGTCTTGTAACCTAAGTGTTGTGATCGTTTGTATTTAAACCAATCATGTATTATTTTCCCAAGTTATATATGAAAAAGGTTGGATTTGTTGTATTGAAATCGAATTTATTATTGCCCATGGACCACAAATCCTAACACAATCATGTCTCGATTTGAATTTTTATTTTTTTATAATGAATGTCGATTCTGTTATTTTCAATACTGTTGTGATTTCAACCAAGTGTTGTGATCCGTTTAATCATTATGTTACTTCGAGTTATGGTTAAGATTTTTGAATCTACGGGTATTATGTTTTTCTTGTGATTTTAAGAAAATGGCACCAATGGATAAGGCCCACAAGAACCCACGAGGTTCAAGGCCAATCACCCAACTCCTCCCACCTGTCACGAACATTAACTACCACTACTTCGGCTCACCAAATGCCCAACTTGCGGGCCTATGATCGACGAGGGTGTCACTGCTGTGTTGGCAGCACGTGCTACGACCCGAAATGGCGATGATTAGCATATCCTCAGGAACTGGTTGCAAAGGAAGAAAATGAAGCACCATTGGGAGTGCACTTATCAGTGACTTCATGATAACTGTAACCCTTATTCTTTAAGGGTACGAAGGATTTGTGGTCATCTTTGACCCTGTGGTTTGAGGTGTGGAACCGTGTTCGCTAAGTAACTGCAATATGGAGAATCAAAGTGAAGTTTGCCACTTGTACTATTATGGGAACTGCTATAACATGGTGGAACTCAGATGCTAGGACAGTGACAATGATGGTGGCTCATGCATGACGTGGTCTGACTTGAAGAAGAAGATGAAACTAAAAACTATTGTCCGAGGAATGAAATCAAGAAGATTGAGGTAGAGTTGTGGAACCTAAAAGTAAAAGCACGATGTGTTAGGCTTACAAACGCCAACTGATTCAGGAGCTAGCATTGCTGTGTGACAGGATGTTCCCTTGAAGGAAACTGACAAAATTGAAAGATATGTTGGTGGGATGCCCGACCCGATTTACTCAAGTGTTGTGGCATCAAAGCCAAAGACCATGCAGGAGGCTATTGAGATGGCAACTGAATTGATGGATAGGAGGAAATAACACTTTTGCTGAGAGACAGGCTAGAAAACACGAGGATGATTGAAGAAAACTCCTCGAATATACCAATCCAACAACCAATCAAAAGGCAGAACACAGGCAGGGCTTTTGCTGCCGGCGAGGGAACAGTGCAGGAAACCGTATATGAGGGGGTCTATACCTCGAGTGTACAAAGTGTAATCTTCAACCATTACTGGTCCGTGTACACCAAAAATGCACTAACTGCAAGAAGCCTTGGCACCTGGGCCCAAGGACTGTAGGAGCCGGCGGCCTGCAACTGCATAAATAACAACAACAACCGTTAACAAACAACAAAACCCTTAAGAAGCCAAGGGGAAAATACCAATGCCATCGTTTTTTGCTTTGATGTGCGGAGGGGCCTCCAGGCCACTTCAGAACAATGACCCTAGTAGAGAACAAGAATCCAGGGAAATGGTATTAACGGTATAGCCAGGGCTTATGCAGTGGGAGTTGCGGGCAAATTCCCAAACAAGAGTTGTGAGGGTACGTTTCTCTTAAATAAACGTTGTGCTTCCATTTTATTTGATACTGGTGCAGATTAGAAGTTTGTGTTACTCAATTAGTACTTTTGATTAATTTAGCCACCACTACATAAGATCATGGTTTACGTTGAATTAGTATGATGGTTAGAATATTTGGGTAAATACGGTATTACTGGGTTTGCACGTTAAATTTTCTGAAACCATCCGTTTCCGTCGAACCTAATGACTGTTGAAATGGTTACTTATGAGTGAATAATTGGCATGGAATGGTTGACGAGATTACCAAGCTTTTGACTGTGCTAAGAAGAACGTACGTATTCCTTTTGGGAAACGAAATCTTATTTTTTCATAGAGTCGGAAGTGAATATAAACGCAGGACTCGATTAAACATCATCTCGTGTACCAAGGCCCAGAAGTATCAGCTTTAAAGGATGTCACCTCTTTTTGGCACACATTACCGTCAAGGAGACTGGAGACAAGTCGAAGAAGAAGCAACTGCAAGGATGTACCGATACGTCAAAATTTTTACCCAAAGTATTTCTCGAGGAATTGCCAGGCTTTCCACCTACCAGACAAGTGGATATTTCTCATCGATCTAGTTCCCGGTGCTTGCACATGTAGCACGGGCACCTTATCGTTTGGCCCCATCGGAAATGAAAGTATTGGCGGATCAACTTACATGAGCTTTACGACAAAGGCTTTATAAGACCTAGTTTCATCGCCTTTGGGGAGCTCCAGTTCTATTCGTCAAGTAACGAATGATGGATCGTTAACAGGATGTGCATAGATTATCGGGAACTAAACAAAGTAACGGTGAAGAACCGTTTATACGCTACCAAGAATTGGATTACTTATCTTGACCTACTTCAATGGTTGAGTGTCCTACTCGAAAGATCGACCTTAAGGTCAGGTTATTCACCAATTTGAGGGTTCGATAGGAATAACATCTCGAAGTCTAAGACTGCCTTCAGATCTCGATATGGACTTATGAAATTCCAAGTCATGCCGTTTGGTTTGACCAACGACCTGCTGTTGTGTTTATTGGACCTCATTAATCCGAGTGTGCTCAAAACCTTATCTGAGGAAACAAATTCAAAATTGTCTTTATTGACGATCATTTTGATCTATTCCAAGAGCAAAGCATGTGAACGAAGAGCATCTGAAGATATTATTGGAAAGTTGTTGAGAAGAGGGAGATGTAATGCAAAAATTTTCAAGTGTGAACTTTTGGATTCCCAAAGTACAGTTCCTTCGGTCATTGTGATTGACAATAAAGGCATTCATGTGGATTCCAGCCAGATCGAATCCGTTAAAGATTGGGCATCTCCTAAGTACAACGGGGGATTCGTCAGTTTTTAGGTCTTGTGTGGGTATTATCGTACGATCATTGAAGGGTATTTCAAAAGATCGCCAAACCAATAGACAAGCTCACTCAAAAGAAGGTCAAGTATTGAGTGGTGGTGACAAACAAGAAGCAAGCGTTTCCAGTTATTGAAGCAGAGTTGTGTGTGCACCAATCTGGCTTTACCGAGGAAGTGAAGATTTTATCGCATACTGCGATGCTTCAAAGAAGTGTTTGGGCGCTGTGTTGATGCAAAGAGAAAAGGTGATTTCTTATGCATCACGCCAGTTAAAGATCCATGAGAAGAACTATACTACTCATGATCTGGAACTTGGAGCAGTAGTGTTCGCTCTGAAGATTTGGAGGCACTATCTGTATGGTACCAAGTGTACGGTGTTCACTGATTCAAAAGAAGTTTACACCATATTCTTAATCTGAAGGAATTGAACATGAGACACAAGCGATGGTAGAGTTGCTTAGTGATTAGATTGCGATTATTCGTTATCACCAGGGAAGGCAAATGTCGCTTGCTGATGCTTTGAGGCAGGATATAGAACGGGAACAACCGTTTAGAGTTCGAGCTTTAGTCATGACTATTGCTTGGATTTCCTAAGAAAATCTTGAATGCTCAGACTGAAGTCGGAAAACCACCGAGAACATCAAGAGAATGTGGGATGTTGGAGGTATGCTGATTGAAAATGCTAAATATCCAGAGGCAATTAGAACGGAAAAGTTGGAACCTCGTACGGATGGAACCCTATGCCTCAATGGCAGGAGTTGGTTACCTTGTTATGGCAATTTGCGGACTGTGATCATGCACGAGTCCCACAAGTCGAAGTATTCTATCCATCCAGGTTCCGAGAAAATGTACCAAGACGTAAAGAAGCTATATTGGTAGCCAAATATGAAAGTTGATATCGCCACCTATGTTAGCAAGTGCTTGACCTGTGCTAAGGTCAAGGCTGAACATCAGAGACAATCGGGTTTGTTGGTACAACCCGAAATACCTCAATGGAAGTGGGACAATATCACGATGGATTTTGTCACAAAACTTCCTAAGTCATCACAAGGGTATGACACCATTTGGGTAATCGTTGACCGTCTTACAAAGTCCGCAATCTTTATACCCATGAAAGAAACTGACCCTCTGGAGAAACTAGCGAGAATGTACCTAAAGGAAGTAGTAACAAGGCATGGAATACTACCAGGTCTTGATTTATTTGTGATCGTTGACCCTAGGTTCGTCATCAAATTTCTATGAGGTCACTTCAGAAAGTTTGGGTACAAGTTTTAGATATGAGTAGGCGTATCATCCGCAAAAAACTGACGGACAAAGCGAGTGAGAAACCATTCAAACTCTCGAAGGATATGCTTTCGTAGCTTGTTGTGATCGACTTTGGAAAGGGTGGGGTTAAAATTTGCCATTGGGTTTCGAGTTTTAATACAATAACAGTTATCTTGCTAGCATTAAGGCTGCACCCTTTGAGGCACTTTACGGTAGAAAAATGTCGTTCGGCCTGTTGTTGGGTGAGGTTGGAAGAAAGTTCAAACTCACTGGACCAGAGGATAGTACAAAGACGACTGAGAAAATATTCAAGTTAGCAAAGGATGCACGCCGCTCGTGATAGGCAAAAGAGCTACGCTTTGATTTGATAGCCGTAAGCCGATGGAGTTTGATAGTTGGGATAAAAGTGTTAGCGCAAGGTTTCGCCTTGCGAAAAGGGGTTGTACGTTTGGCAAAGGGGGGAAATTAAATCAGTTTGTTGGACTTTTAAAGGTAATAAAAAGGGTTGGAGATTGATTACAAGCTCGAGCTTCCTGAGGAGCTGAGCGAGTTCATAATACATTTCAGGTCCAACTTAAAGAGACAGTGTCTGCCAGAACCCTTAGCCGTTCCGTTGGATGGACTTCATTTTGATGACAAGCTTCAGTTTGTCGAGGAACCTATAGAGATCACAGATCGTGAAGTTAAACGGTTGAAGCGAAGCCGTATCCCATTAGTCAAGGTTCGATGGAACTCCAAGAGAGGTCCAGAGTTTACATGGGAACGCGAAGATCAATTCCGGAAGAAATACCCACATCTGTTCTCAAAGACCGGGCCGTCGTCAAGTGCTGCGTCTTAAGCCTTGAGGACAAGGCTCAGCTAACCGGGGGAGACTATAACACCTCGTGTTTTAGGACAATGTACGACGTTAATAAAGTCACCATTTATTTTTAGTATTGTACGCGTTTGTTTTTAATGGAAATCGTTACGTTAAATCGCGTAAGCTAAAAATGATCAGTTAACGTAAACGGGCATTAAGCAAATTATTGTTTACGTCAAACGAGGGTTAAGCAATTATTTTGAGAATAATTATTAACGTTTCACAAGTTATTTTATCGGATACGTGAAAGTGTTTACGTTTCACGATAAATGACAATTAGGTTTTCCCGGAACCCTAAAAATTAACGTACGCTTCAACAAATACCTACGTTTATATACAATGATCAAAGTTTATAAAACTTTAGGCATATGTATATATTTATACACATCTCATATGATTATACAAGATAACAAATACTTTACAAAATACCAAGACTTTACAAAGTAAACTTTTATATAAAAACTACACTTTACTTTTAATTAAAAGTTTTACTTATACTTTCTTTTTATAAAATGCAAGTAAACTAAAAAGAAATAAAAGAAAATAAGCTAGGAACATCATCCCTAAACTTCATGGGATGATTCCTACTTAAGGGAACCAACAAACATAAGCTTTAAAGCCCTTGAAACCCTCCTTTTTGGTCCCCTTGTCCCCTTGAATCCCACGGCACACCTCACCCCCCCCTTTGATTTTCTTGGTCAAACTTTGCAAGTAAATATCTTATAATCTCTTCCTATATATATCATGCATACATAAGAAAGTTTACTTACTCTTTTACTTAACAAAATTTCTTTCTTTCTCTCCCTTTTAAACCCAAAACCCACGGCTCAAATAGCAACCATAATCAATCCATAAATTTTTTTTCTACAATCCATACAACCCTTTACACATCAATCCTAAGGTACACTAAGGTGTTTACAAGCATTGGTTCTTCATTTGCAAGGATTTAAGAAGAAAAGGGAAGATTAGGGTTTCAAACCTAATCTAGGGTTTATAAGCTTGTAAGCTTTGGTTTTGAGTCTAAACACGGGTTTAGCACTTATTTCTCATCTCATACATCGTCCCTAAGGTCTTCCTAATTCCTTCATACTTTTTATTATCATTATTTTATGTGTAATATGTTAATTATGGCTAAATCACCACTAAGGACTTTTTAATATGTAAAATGAGTTTTCACTTATGTTTATGAATTTATGCACTTATTCTTATGTCATATGGTTATATATATCATGGAAAAATGAATGTAAAAGTATGTTAACATATGGTTTAAGTATAAACATGTTTAGGTAATAATTAGGGTTTTATAAGGTTACTTAATTATTCACATGTGAAAGTAATGAAACTAAATTGTTAAACTTGTTACAATGACTTTATAAGGACTATGGATGAACTTGGACATTATTATAAGTATCACATATGTTAAAAATAGCTATTAGGGTTTTTAAAGTAAACTACTAAATTAAATAATACATAAAACAAGGTTTTTATAAAGATATACACATGAATACTTAGGGGCTGTTTTGAATCCGAAATTCATACAGTGGGTTTGACATAATATAATAATAATACGTCTCGTGACGATTCCAAAATGATAAGAAACTCGAAAAACCGATTTATAACGAAAAAGATACGTTAGTTACGAGTTTACGACGATAAATACTTTTATAAAACTATTTTTATAAAATTTACTATTCATTACAGAAACTTGTATTTTTAAAACATCTAATATATGATATAACTTTTAATTACGAGATCGTACTCGAAAGAATCGCTAAAAACGGAACTATAACGAATAAACTACGACGTTTACGATAATTAAAGTTTATAAAAGTAATTTTATAAACTATGAACAGTAAAAGTACTATTCATCAGCGGACCCAACTTTATAAAATATAATACATCTTTTATTAAAAAAGACCTACTCGAAGGAATCACTAAAATCGGGATTAAAACGAATAAGTTATTACGATTACAAGTTTAAGCTAATTAAAACTAAAAACGAGTATATAGCTGTTGTGAATAGTAAAAACACTATTCATCGCAGAAAGCAACAACACTTGACGACGTCATATCAGCGGCCAATGCTTGATATAATAAGTAAAGAACAGGGAGAATACAAAAGAGAAAGCACACAAAAACGCGAGCACATTTGCTATCAGCAGATACTCCTATCAAAACACGGGACACTGTAATAGTTTCAGGGCGACCTCACAAGGACGTGCATTCTTCTTCGTAGTCAAGATAGACGCACGTGGTACGAGTAAGACAAAGACAGCAGCAAACTTGATCACTATATAGGAACAATGACGCAACATAATCTGACAAAGATTACTAGAGAATCTTTATATGTACGAACAAACATAAAGCTATGATTCAGCGAATAAGTCTTCTCTCATCTCTACTATAAGAATGATCATTACATGGCATCTTTATACGCTACCTCGAGAACCGCCGTCAGCTCGAGGAGATGACAGGCAAGGAGTTTACATTGAACAAAAATCGCGGTAGTTCTAGGAAGGTCAGTAGTAGTTTTGTGTAGATGATGTATGCGCAGCGAGTTGGTATTGAGAGGATGTGGGTCGGTACACCACGAGCAGGAATGGAATGGGTATCAGGGGGTGGGGGAGGGGACTTAGTAGGGTCATACTCTATCACGACTACGCTCTCTTGTATAATCGAGGGGAAGTAGGGTAGGGACCGTTGCGTTGTAGACCCTAAATGGTAGGTGTCGCCTGAAATGATGGCAGGTCAGATGACCCTCACTTCCCTTGTTCGTTTCTTTCTTGAACCCCAAATTTCCCTTGTTTTGACCCATTCTAATTTTATTAAATTCGAGACAAGAGATCTAATAAATGAAACTGCATTGTGCAAAAATGAAATTATCTTTTTAAATATACTTTCAGAGAGGTATAGATTAAATTAACGATAAAATCACATACTTGCCCGCATCTTAAGAATGTTACATGTGCCAGATGGTCTAGGATAATGAATAAGGACACTTGTATTGAGTCTCCTATTCTTGTTTTCGGGTTCCACAGAGTTTGAGCAAACCTAGAAACAATTGAGACGCGCTTGTATTGGAAAAATGAGCGTCGATAACACATCTTTAAAAAGGCAATCATTTCTTTAAGGGATAACACTTGTATTGAAACAAACATAATCATTAACAAACATGAGAAGTATATGAAGATTTTAATGTATTTTTGCAGTAAAGGATATATGTCGAGCATCTTGAACTTTGATTAACACGTATCCCTTGTTTGTTCCTCTTAAATCTTACAAACAGGTGCCGTTAATTCATACAAACATATGCTTTTAGCAAACAGATGCCCTTAAATCATACAAAGATGCCCATAAATCATACAAACAGATGCTCTTAAACAAACATATCAAATAGGTGCCCTTAAATCATATAAACAGATGCCTTTAAATCATACAATCAGATGCCCATAAATCATACCAAACAGATGCCCTTAAACAAACAGATGCCCTTAAAACATACAAACATATGCCCTTAAATCATACAAACAAATGCCCTTAAAATAATAAGATGCCCTTAGATCATACAAACAGATGCCCTTAAATCATATAAATTATTAGGTAAAATCAATTATGCGCTAAAAGAAAGTAAGGGATCAGAAGTTCCTTCTATAATATATACTCAAAATAAACTCTAATTCTGATAATACGTTACCCTGAACATAAAACAAATGCACTAAACATACACGGTGATGCCCTGACGTGTTCATAGATGCACTAAACAAAACAAACAGATGCACTAACTTAACATGATGGTCTTATCATATTACAGATATGCCATAACACATTTTTTTGATGCACTAATACAAACAGATGCATTAAACATACACAGTAATGCCCTAATGTGTTCATAGATGCACTAAACGAAACAAAAAGATGCCCTAACTAAACATGATGCTCTTATCATATTACAGATGTC